>SMGT01013577.1:8085-32874 GCA_004794575.1 Lanistes nyassanus
CCAGGCACGGACATAAATTAATAAAACATTACAAGTTTCTGTGTCTTGACAGATCAAAATGAATGTTTACTTCCAGCAAAATGTTAGTTCCATCAATATCCAGATGCAACATAAAAAACGGACTACTTATAGTTATAAATGTACTGTACTCTCTAGAAAAAAAACTTGAGTTGCATATTATAAACAGATTGTTCCAACCTCTGTTATCCCAGCAATTTTTATTGCCCATACGCCCTGTATTCTGGTCTAGCTTTCACCAATGTAGATTTACAAGTACATCCATGGGTCTGTGACATGTACACATATGACCCAGAAAATACAGATGGTATGCCATGATATAATGACAAATTAGGTTTCCTCAAGATGTTTTATACTATTCTCTAATGCGAGTTTTCAGTACTATATACTGATGTTCTAAATTTATTATTGAAGCAACCAATTAGTAGAACTTAGGAAATTTTTAATCTAACATCTCTTTGATGAGCAGGGGCCTTGACAGTAAAGAGAGTTCATTAACATAATTTTAAAAAATTGCTTGTTTTGTGTGTGTGTGTGTGTGTGTGGGTGGGTGGGTGGTTGGAGGTGGTAGCTCTTTAGGTGTATTACCTGTAATCTTTCCTGTATAGCCAAAAGCTGCTGCTGAAACTGAGTTTCCTTCACAATACTGGCCTTCAAATCTTGACACTGAGCATTAACCAGCGACAAAATTTCCTGCAGCTTTATCTCCTCTTGTTTCAAGTCCTCATACACAGCCGCTCCTATAACCTAAAATAATAACAGATTTTTTAAAATGTGTACTATATTATATATAAAACATACTGTAAATTGTAATCAACCAAATGCATCTGAGAGTCTCCAATGATGCAAAGGTTTAATGAAATTCTATGACAATGGATATATCATATAGCTGTAGAAGGTATACACTCAATGCTGTCTGAATGCGTTGCCCTTAGTTTAAATATGTGCACGAAGAGCTTCCCAACAATGCTCTTAAGATAAAGATCGTGAAATAAAGCTATCGGGTCTGGCAATATCATAAGTAATGAAAGGAGCAAGGACGCAAAACGTTTAAAAAAAAAGCAGTCTAACCTCAGAATCTGCAGGTAGTGCCTGCAGAGTCGCCAATTTAGTCACCTCGATCTCTGCTTTAAGTCGTTTTTCTTTCTCTTTCAGTATAGAGACTAGAGACGGCTGTTCTAAGGACCTAGGTGCCAAATGTTCTTTCTGAGGGTTTCGCAATTGCCCCTGGGTATCTTGAATTTCTGACCAAAGTTTCTCACATTCAATCTTCAAAGCTACAGCGCCGATGGGGTTGCTAGCTTCCGTTCCGGGAGCACCTTGTGGGGCATTCACAGCCGCATCACCTGTGTCTCTCATGGCAAACATTTTCACAAATGCTCCTTAAAATCATTTCCTATCGGAGAACATGAATATGCTTCGCGAGTCATTTTCATGGCCCATTCAGGAATACAATAACAGGAAGTTGAAAGTTGCGCGTTTCTCATCGGCAGCCTTACAAGTTTTACAAGTCGTTTTTTAACTGGTGTTTGAAAAATAAAAAAAATAAAAATATCGTTAAAATTGAGAATATAAAGTGAATACAACAACGATTATTACTGATAATGAATTACAATTAAAAAAAATGTCAGTGAATCCACAATTTTAATATTGCAATCTTGATTACTTCCCTTATGCTGTGTCATTTTTCAGCACCAAGAAAATGTCGCGAGGTAGTAGCGCTGGCTTCGATCGTTTTATTACTATCTTCTCTCCCGAGGGCAGACTTTATCAAGTCGGTGGGTACATTTTCCTAAACATTTTACTTTTTGTTGTAAATATTGACTGTTGACTAGTATGCTTTGGACCTGTCACTGAGGAAAGCGTAATCCATCCCTGCTCCCTGCTTTTGAAGTTTTTCGTACCGTAGCAATGAAGTATTTCAAGTAGTGTACGGCTGTTACTGTAGTGTTCGAGTGTTAGTAGTCTCCAGCACTAGCAGATTCTTGTAACTCTTATTAGTATTCTTACTCTTAGAAGTCATGAATGATATTTTGTGTAGTAGTACACCCTGTGTTGAAATCACACGATCCTCCAGATTCGGGGGTGGGGGGGGGGACGCAGGACTAACAACCCAGCCCCAGGTTAGATAATTGTTACAGAAACTTGCATAAGATATCCAGAAAGCCCACACTGTTCGAGAAGCTTGAGGCAGGAGACTGTCACTATAACCGGTGCTGGTCAAAGCCACATGGAAACCACCAGCGTAAGAGCCGAAGGCCGCCAGTCTTGGCTAGCTTTGGCTGTGGAACTGCACAGAAGGCAGCTCAGAACAGGGAGCAATGGAGGACTCCTGTAAGGCTCTGTGTGCCACAAGGCACGAAGAGGAATGATGATGATGATGATTTACTTGAAATCCGTGCATTTTGTGCAGAGTATGCTTTCAAGGCAATCAACCAAGGTGGTCTGACTTCAGTTGCAGTAAGGGGGAAAGACAGTGCTGTTGTTGTGACACAGAAAAAAGTTCCAGTGAGTTATAAATATCATCTTTGTTGAACTGTGCGAATGGTAGGAAATGCAGTTATGAGCAGATACTAGACAGTTTGCTTCAGCACTTCATGCATTGTGCAGTTTGTGACTAGCAACCTCTGTTAGTCTGATGGGATATTTGTGCTTGCTATATCATAAAGGAGGATTTATTTTAGCTAGCACAATATTAGCGGAAGTGTCATTGGCATGTTTCTGCAGTTCCTATTATCACTGTGCACCATTCTAAGTAAATGACACTTGTAGTTGGAGTGAAAATAATATAAATGTAAACAGACATTATTTAGAGATTCATTTTCCTTTGTGTTTTTTGTTTTGCAGGACAAATTGTTGGATTCAGGAACAGTCACCCATTTATATGCTCTCACTGAAAGGATTGGGTGTGTCATGACAGGGCTGATTGGTCTGTGTAACTTGTACATACCATTTGAAATTAACGAAACATAGTTTAGTATTTGTCATTCTTAGTGATATGTATGAGGGCTAGAATTAACAATTTTGAGACAGTCGCCAGCTGGGCTACCGGTGAGAAAGTCTGAGGTTGCCTACAAGGTTTTGAGGTCACGAAATATAATTCTTCTTTTATTCCGCTTTCTTGTCACATGCCTTGTCGTGATCTGCTGCGACTGGATGGTAAGCAATTAAAAAAAAGACTTAAAAATGATCTTAACCCTAAAGCCCAGAATGCAGATGAAATGTCAAACAACGGCAACTGATTCACACGTACATGATGTCAAACTGTCACAGCAGTGGTAGACGAAGGTTGAAACACATCGAGGCCCTTCCTACTGGCCCCAGGTCTAATTACTGATAGCTGTGCTAAGATGAAGGGAGTGAAGGCCCAAGGGGAGAACACAGTCTTGTGTCTGATTAAAGAGACAAGAGGTCGTGTCGCTGATCAGAGAATAATAGAACAAAGGCACCAAACTGACTCAGGTGAAGTGAATTGGTTGGGGAGGGGGGTACCAGAAGGAGAGAATGAGCTACCAAAGTGACTAAGGCAAGCCATAGCCATGCAGCTGACACATGCGACAGGCTGCATTAGGCAGACAGGGGATACTGTCCACTTCGCTGCAAGGGGTGATGTTTCCTGCTTAAAAACTGCATTATGATATGGATTTATGAATTTAGAGTTTCTGTTACTAAAATTTGTGAATAACATTGCTTTTATGTTGCAGATTAGTAACTGTAACTAACTGTGCTAAGTTGCAATCATCGTCATCCATTTAGTAAACAGTTTACTTATTTAGTTTCAAACAGTGACAGGCGTTCCAGCAGCCTGCTGTGCAGGTGTCTTGTATTCATTGCAGTGTGTTTAGTTAGCAGTGTTTTACTGCTTCAACTATTCAGATAGAACAAGAATATTCTGAGATGCATTAATCATCTGAACTGTAGCTTTGTTAAGTGTGGATTAACCCATACAGTGTGATGGGCCACAATTGTGGCTTTTCCTGCTGAGCCCAGTACAGCATGTAGCAGCTGTGCATCCTTCGATTTAAGCATGATTTTTGCTTGGGTGTTTCATTATATCCCGCAGTGTAAGGGTTAAGGATTATACATTCCTGCTATTGTCTTTAGGTTCTACTAGAAATAGCTCCAAGGGTGAACAAAGAACTGAAGCATTTGCTTTCGGCACAGTCCTACCAGCTATTAACTTGTTCATTTATTCCATGCAGCTGATAGCAAGTCTCAAGTACAGCGTGCAAGGTTTGAGGCAGCAAAGTGGAAGTATACCTATGGCTATGAAATGCCTGTGGACATTCTGTGCAAACGGATTGCCAACATCAACCAGGTCTACACTCAAAATGCTGAGATGCGGCCCTTAGGGTGTTGTAAGTGCCAGAACATCAACAGCTTTTCATGAGTGGTTGTCGAAACTTGTTATGAAAGTAAGAGGTGTGGGTGTCGTAGCTGTATGTGATGTGTAATTTCCTTAATCGGCTGTTATTTCTGCAGTAAAACCTGCCTGTTAAGGCCTTCCCTGTTACAACTCCCTCTTAGATAAGACCAGAATTTTTTTGACTGGCCTCTCCTGGGTAACTCTACTTGTACTCTATATTACTATATTAAGACCCCTCACAGGACCTGATTCTGGTGCATTTTTTACCATACTGTTTTTACATCAGTTAATTTTTTAATGGAATGGTAAAGTCTGTTCAGTATACTATCATTTCACAAGTTGTCTAGAAAGTGCTGATTGTAGTATCATGTAAAGGTGCAATAATTTGATGTATTTTGTACAAGTTCAACATCAGTAATTATTGTTAAGGTGAGTGACGAGTCTAGTTGCCCAGGTGCATGACTTATTAAAGGGAATTTCTCATCTCCTACATGCTAAATGCCATAATAATGCAAGTTTTTTGCAAATCTCTGATTATTTTTATTGTTTCATTTCCAGGTATGATTCTAATTGGATATGACGACGAACTGGGACCTCAGGTGTACAAGACAGATCCTGCAGGTTATTTCTGTGGTTTCAAAGCCACATCAGCTGGTGCCAAGCAGCTTGAAGCTAATGGGTTTTTGGAGAAGAAAATCAAGAAAAAGCAAGACTTCACATACAATGAAACAGCAGAGGTGTGAAAAAGCACATGTTTTATGGTTTTAGATGATTTTGTTTGTATCAGGACATGGGCTGATCATTGCAAAGTACTAATGCTACACTGGTAAATATAAATTATACCCGCTGTCTGATGTTTAAGCAGAGCAGTCAGTGTGAGCTGGAAGTGCCATCCTTTCATTGTGGTTTTGTTTCTCCAGATTGCCATCACATGTCTGTCCACCGTCCTTTCAGCAGACTTCAAAGCTTCAGAGATAGAAGTTGGTGTGATCACGAAGGATAATCCAAACTTTAGGTATCTGTTACAGTTTTGTACATTTTAGGTTCAGATTGATGTAATTACTAATGGCATGCATGATTATTAAATTAAAAGTTAGCATAGTCAACACGATCATAAGAGTTTAAAAAGATATGTTGTTTGCTTTGGAATCTTTAGTGCATGTGCCACTTTAACAATTTTAGGAAAAATTATAAAACAAAAATATTTGTGTTGTTTGTGCATGTGTCTTCATAAATTTGATCTGTTAATGTCTAAGCATTTTGGTTGTTTATTTCCAGGGTACTGACAGAAGCAGAGATAGATTCTCACCTCATAGCTATCGCAGAGAAAGATTGAGAAGTTGATGTTTTTGAAATTTTGACTGCTGTTCAGACATTAATTACATGTCATACACTTTGAAAAAAAAATTCTGCACAAGCAGATAAGTATGGTTATGGCTGTTTTTCTAGTTTAAATCTCTGCAGTGGACATTTATCAAGTGACCGGCCTAAAGATCTTTAATTGCAAGTTACTGCTTGGAGCACAGTCTTAATAAAACTTCACAATACCACACGTCAGCTGCAAAATGGCTTGGTTCAATGACATTTTTTGATTTCATGTCATAGTAATGTTTGTTACAGCCGCATGCTTTTAAATGTTGATGTATTTAACATTGTGGTCGAATAAATGTAATGACATACATCATTTTTCATGGCTTCGATCGAGTGGTTTGTCTTTAACACAAGCTTATGCAGTTCTAGAGCTGTTTCAGTGTGCTCTGAATACAAATGTGTGGTAAGTGCGACAATAGCCACTTGGCACTGGTATAAAAATCACCATCTGATCGAATGTGCACCAGTCTTGTAGTATTAATGGTGTACAGACGAAGTTCACATTTGTACAAGGCATGCACCTTACTGTAATAAAAGAAATGGCAGCCATTTTGACCCTCAGATAGGGGAGGGGGTAATTTTCCTTTCCTGCTTCTACTTTCTACTCTTATATTTTACTTTATTTTGTGTTGTGTGCTGATAAAGGGGCAATGCTATCCAAAAGTTGACTTGGTCTGTTTTAGTATCTAACTTGGCTTAGCCTCTCCTTTTTGACACTAAATGAGCTTATGTTTATTTTAAACGCTGCATCGGTAAACCTCAAAAGAGCTGGATCTGCATGTGTTCTTATAAATAGAGTGTGTCTGAAACCAGCTTGCCTCACTTGACTCGTTTTCTGCTGGTGAACTATAAGATCACTATGGAATACTTGTACTTAAAACCAGGACACATGAATGCAGCTTTACACACTACTGTGTTTTATCGTCACCATTGGTCACAACTTTCTGCAATGTTCTAAAAGCTTTTTGACTCTAACATTGCACCTGACTGGTAAAGGCAACTTAAGACGATGTTTCAGTGTGAATTGCATTTCTTTTTGTTTTTAGAAAAAGGTCTTTAAATAAGTAATGGAACATTTATAAAGCGCTTCACATGCAAAGACATGATCACAGCAGTGCCTTGATGTGTGTACACTGCACTGTTGAGGTTTAAAAACACTGTGACCCAATGTTGTGGCTCATTAAAGATAATTAGCAGTTTTACACAATTACACACATTCACCACTGTAAGCATGTTATTTAAATATTTTTAGCTACTAGAAGCTTTACACACACTGGACTTTCACTAATTTTGCACTTTCATTAACATAATTTTATTGTAAGTGACATTTCAAAACTTAATTGTTTGAAATGGTTAGCATACCAAGGTGTTCATATCTATTTGGATCAGTGTGTACTGTTTTAATGGGATAAGATTTTGAAAAAAATTGCACACAATACATTTTCATAATTATCTCTTTGAATTTGCATGTCCTGTGTATCTGGCACAATATTTAAAAAAAAACAGCTTTTTACAACACTATGGATTTGCATGTGGCATGTAAATAACTTACAATTCCAAATAGTATATGTATATGATAATAAATTTGGTTGTTTCTGTACAGATTTAGTATCTTCATACAGACAAAAACAACATAGTCACAAACGTTTTTCCTTATAGAACTTATAATCTCTATTAGCATCTCTTCTTTACTAATTCTTAGTGAAATACTGCAAGGACTAAATAGTATCCTGAAAACAATAATGTGCAAATAGACCAGGAAATATAAGCTTCAACATATGAAATATAATGGCTACAATTTTAACCACTGACATTAATACATTTAGAACGCAAATATTTGTAAATCATATGAATAAACGTGTATAAATATGTGCATAGTGTATTGAATTCTACATGAAAATGCAACACAAAATAAAAATACAATTGTAGATAAAACATGACATCTGTCCGAGCAAGTACATGTATTATAAAGCAGATCATTTTGTGATTCTGCTGCAAGTAAAACCATATAAAGTACACAACGCAGACGTCTATTTGAAAATTCTTTTTGTTAGTTACTGACAGTCAAGTAAAAACAAAATTACACTTTAATTCTGCCATTAAAAAATGTACTGTATGTACTCTGTTGTTTGTCCCAGTACATTTGGCAGCATGGTTCTTTTGCAACTTTTTGGTAGATGAATGAATGTGGAACCAGTGACAGAGAAGATTACTTTAAGCAATATCTTCTTGACGTGTGTGCTTAACATCCTCTGGATCGTTTCATGTGCTCCCTCTACACTATGGCTGTTAGGAGGACAACATATGCAAAGGTGGAAATGTTATCACTTTATTACTTTATAATACTCTAACTGCACACTATGGCCCGAGCCCCCCATCCACTTACCATCTCCCCACAACACAAAGAATCACAGACTCTGTAATACAGTAAAAGCAAAGAGAAAAGTATTTACAGAATAAAATATCTAGGCCCATAAGAGGAATGACTCCTGGCTTTTCTTTCTGGTTCAAATAACAGCACAATTCCTTCCATTATCTGGCCTTCTAAACACAAGATCTTGACAAGCATACCCGATTCAACTGCACACACACCATGACCACATAGAAAACAAACACTCATCACCTGGTTGTTTGCACAATCTGTAGCAAATGGGGCACCCTTCTCTGTCATCCTGAACATTGATGTGTAAGAAGATCCTCTTGGCAGCTCCTTGGTAACTGCAGGCATCTCGTTAAACTCTTCTGTGTCCTTTGCCTTTGGACACAGCGCTTACTGAGGATTGTAAGCACTCTCGCTGACATCACAAACACTTCTGGGTCGACCATCGACCTCTGAACTCACTCCGTTGGAGTTCAGTTACATATACAGCCTCTCACGGCTGGATCTCTGCTTCTGTTTTAGATGGTTGTATTCTTCCTGTCCTTTACGTTCTGATAAGTTCTGTGGTTCCTCCTTCACCCAGTCAGAATATGTGCCAAGAGTCAAACACCAGTGATGGAGGATCCAACATCTCCAAAGAAAACTCTTGCAACAACTGTTTGTTATCAAGTTTCTTTTTGAAAAATAGTTGTGAGAAATTTATAAGTAAAAGGTGAATTGCAACAAGGACATTTCTTTTTAAATTAAATAACTACATTTAATATTCACACTTTGTAAGTGAGCAACTACATCACATGTACATCATGGTTATGACAGCTGCATGTGGAAAACCAAGTATCGGAAAAATGCAGGCACTGCAGTCTGGTTGTCCAACCCTTCACATATTACAGTACAGCATGCACATCCACACACCCCTGAGTACTGGCAACTTTAATATTTTTTGATGATCCTGTGCACATAAAATATAAAAATAAAAGTACTGGGAGTCCTTGAGCCCCAAATGTGGGAAATGATTGTGTTAACGTAAATAATACCAGTAAATTAATTGTGATCAGTAAGAAAACTGGAAAATTATCAAATCAGATAATTTCTTAATCTCCATGTTATTGGTTTTCATGGAGGTATAGAACTATGATCAATAAATGTACAAAATATCAAAAAAGTACACAAGTTATTGATCCATTACCTATTGCTGATGCAAAATTTGATCTCACCACATATTCTCTTATGAGAACTGACCGAGACAAAATTAAAATCATAATTATGAGCAAAACCTGGGTTACTCACACATCAATAATAAATAAGCAAATGAACATTAAAGTAACACTTATGACAGAAACAGAGCTAATCTTTATTGCCATTCTATAGCTGGCCATGTTGTCTCAGATATGCTTTCAGTTCTTCGACCATCATTGTGTTGAACCCGCCGCTCACACCATCTGCTCTGTACGTGTATGCCCAAACCGGCTAATCCTAAAGGGACATAATCACGGTCAACTTCCTCCATTCGCCGTGAAATATCTCCATTTTGATGCTCCAGCAGAAGGTTCACCGCAAAAGATTTTGAGCAGAAGAAAATTTGACATTCTAAAACCTGTCCTTTTAACCTCTTCCATACGTACATTATTGCATTCATACACATGGGGTCAAGATGCACCCTCCTTGTTCCTAATAGCCCCACCCATTCAGGCACCTAGAGTGGAGCTGACCTACCCCTTGCCCTGACAGTTCACCCCTTTGAACTCATCAAAGCCCTGATAATCGACAGCCATCTTTGTGACGTAACTTCCCTCTGCCTAACTAACCCTGTATCTGGGCAGCACATGACACCTACATGATGCCTGTTATCCAAATCCCAGCTGTGTCTGAGAGCTATCAGGTCCCAGTAACACGTCTTGCCCTAAAGCTAAACGCCTCACTTGCAATACTCAACACCCTGGGCTTGAAGTGTGAAGCACCTAACTACTGCGCTCACCTGGCCTGATGATTGGGTGGTGGGTTGAACAAAGGGGTTAGGGACATAGCACAGGCGCGATTGCTGTCAATGGGACCCACCTAGAGTGTCGAGTAAATTATCTGACCCACCAAACCCCAAAATGTGACAGTCACAAATATTTCAAAAGTGGCTACACATTTACAAGTTCCTTTCTTAAGAAATGTTATTAAAAAATTGAAGAGTACACTTCCAGATATTCACAACCAGCCTAGGACAGCAGAACTGCAAAATCAATGTACAAGCATTTAACAACAAAAATATTTCATCATCCCAGCCCGGGAAAGCTAAAAAATCTTGTTTTGATTCAAATGACAACCCCAACAAAGAACTTGCAGCGCTACATTGTTTTGATTGGTTAATGCTGATAGCAACACAAGCCCCGCTAGTTTTATTGCAGACATCTTGGCAGCTCTGCATCTGTGAGCTTCACCATCTCTTTGCACTTCCTCCACAGCTCCTTTCTCTTCTTGACATCCAGAGCATAAGGCAACAGCTGCTTGGGTTTGCAGTTACTGGGGACAGACAAGCAGCATTTGTGCATCAAGTTTAAGATCTTACATTTAGTGTGAGCAGACAAGTATTTTTTGTGTCAATTATAATATCCTCCAGAGAGTGATGAATTGATTTCCTGGAGTCATTGGAATAAATTATGCCAGAGAGGCAAACTCCCATTTAGAATGAATAAAATAAAATAACACTACAGGTTTTGTGTTTCTTGTGAAAAATCTGTTTCATGATTTGAAAGGTCTCAGTAGAATGCACACAAAGTACCTGAAATTAACACTACTTCCATTTCAGTTATTTATATGACTGTTATATAGATTTCCTCGGCTTGAAGGTCTTAAAGCACGACAAATGACTCTGTCTTCTCGCTGGCCTTGAAAGATATCTATTTTTTTCCATGTCAATGCCTTCTTACAAGAACCCCCTGACATCTGTGATCTCACCTAAAATACAGGCCTGTTACTCCTTCCAGTTCTTCTGCTACAGCACAGTGTATGGTCGTCTGGGCTCCCTGCTTTGGCGTTTTGAAAAACAGCCAGGCCATCAGATGAAACAGATGAGCAACCAGGCATCTCAGTGGCCATGGTAATGGGAAACTATCCACATGCCGCTGCAGCTCAGTGTGAATAACACCGGGGTGCAAAGCATTCACAGTGATGTCTTTTCCTGGCAAAGATAACAACATACGACAACGCTGCTGCTCACTGCACAATACACATATACTCAGTTTATACTCATACAGCTTATCACCTGCCGTCATTTATTTGTCCTACCAGTTGTGGTGGAAGTAAATTGCAAATTAAGCACAATGTACCGCCTGCTCCGGCATCTTGTTATGTGCAAGTGAGAGGGGTGTAGACAGTTAAAGCAGTTAAAAGAAACTCTAGGTACTGAGTTCCCATCCCTTCCACCTTGCAAGATTTCAAGGTGGCTGCAACACCAGATGGAATATCGTCACTGCTAAATTCTGTGGAAATACACGTGTGATATTAAGTCCTTATGTCATAAAGCGTGGGCTGTACCTTTAAGGAGCTCACTCAGTTCCAGAGTGAACATGATATTGGCGATCTTGCTCTGAATGTAAGCTGTAATTCTGTGATATGATTTTTCACTGTTCAGATTATCCAAGTCCAAGTCATCATGATCTGAAAGGTCAAATCACTCTGTGAGAATCCCCAACCTACTCCAACACGTTGGTGCACATGCATACTAGGGATTTATCTACCAGAGTTAGGTCGTAGTGTGGTAATGTACTCCTCCCTTTTTCAGTCTGAGCTGCGATGGACATAACGTTAGTCTCTGTCTTCCACCTGTGCCTGGTGAGCCTAGACATGCGTCTGAGTCCCTGGGGTCAGGGTGTAGTCACCCCAGACAAAGTCAGCAATAAATTTCTACCGGACACTTCCCTCACTTGTGTATTACAGTGACTGAGGTTAACCAGATTCAAACAGTCACGGTTCCTAGGAAAGAATTAGTATGATCGCTATGGCTGGTAATGCATGATCCTGTGCCAGCATAAACACTGTAAGATTTGAGTATACAGCTTTCAGTTTTCTATCGATTACAATGTATGTGTGTGTGTGTGTGAGCACGTGTGCGAGTATATATGTGTGTGTGTAGTTAATGGTGTTATTTGTGATTACCAATAATGTTAACATTTTAAGTGCTACAGCTATGGAGTGTTTGTGGGGTGTTGAGTGTGGAGTGCAGATCTGGGATAACTTGACCAGTGAGTGATTTGATTTATTTCTACTCATGCTAGGGGCTGATGGTCATTGTAACTGGTCATGATAATACACTTTGACTCTTTGGATCATTAAAAGAGAATGGGCGTTAACATGTTTAGGAAAAATGCGTACAGTGCTTTGTCCCCTTGTAAGTTAGTTATGCATGTGGAATGCTTGTGTTGAAAGGACATGCTATGGGTACTTGTGTTTGTGTGACTGCTTGACATGCATGAGTGACTCATGATACCCTCCCATGTCTCCGTCACAAGAAGCATGCAGTGTATACATACATTCATAAGCCTTAGCGGACACCACAATGATGCGGCTGGGTGCTGACTTGTGGAGAAGGTCAAGCAGAAGCAAGGTCAACAGGAAGTGACCCAGCTGATTTGTAGCAAACTGTAATTCATAGCCATCCTCACTCTTTGTGAAGGGACAGGCACCTACAGCTGAAAACCAAAAATGCAATGTTAAGTTATTTATTTTTGTTTTGATGGAGGTGGGGGGGATGTCTTTCATTAATCCTTTTATAATAGCGTACAATTCTATAATAGCATAACAATATTACATGGATATATATATGACAGTATTAAATAGTATTCCCATAATACCATACAATAGTCCATGTATCTTTGTACATGCCAGTATTGAACAGCATTCCCATAATAGTAAACAAAAGGTAACAATAAAAAATACTACATACATATTTGTGACATTTCAGTCAAGTACAGATTTGTTTAAAAAGCTTCTTCTATAGTATTAGCATTATGAATATTTCTCAAAATGTTAATATATTTAGCTTTGCATAGCAGTTTGTTTTAGCAAAGTGCAGTTCTTTGATTGAAATACTATGTCCATATCTTAGTGTAATGGTGATCTATTAAACAAATTTCAGAGACTGCAGGGTTTAAATCATGTGTGTACATGTACATAGACTGTGAAAAGCCTTCCCTTTTGTCCTGAAGATATCCTCTGACACACATTAATAAGTACAAAGGACTATGTAAGTATATTGAAAGGTTTTAGCAAACAGCAACTGGCACAGCTAGTGGATTATTAAATCCCTGAGCACATCACAATTTACCCAGGTACTCACCAATCACGATATTGATAATGGATTTCTAGCATCTTAAGTATAATCACTAAAATCCAAAGTTGATATCTAACACTAGAAAGCAAGTGATTACTCTCGACTTGGAGAAACAAGTTACCAACCAGCATTATTTATCAAGATGTCAAGGTGATCAAGTTCTTGGTTTATTTCTCCTGCAAACCTTCTCACTGATGCCAAAGATGCCAGATCCAGCTGCCGCACAGTCACTGGGCGCCCAGTGGTTTGTTTGATATCATCTGCTGCTTTTTTCCCTTTAATCTTGTCCCGGCAAGCGATTATGACATTGGCTCCTACCAAAACGAAAAACTGTTAGTTCATTATAAATTTATGCATTTAAGCATGCAATCACAGGCAAGAAATTCACACTTACACAACAAAAAAAGATAATTTACAATATTGTTTCCCTAAGACTAGGAACCATGCCTCTCATTTTGACTTCCCCCTCTCCCCCACCCCCAGTGGAGACCCCAGTCTCCCCCACAGCGTCTGCTCTGGGTGCTGTTCCTGTCACCCCACAGCACAGACTTTTTGCAGATGCTGATCGCAGTTAGCTGTCCTCCTTCCTGCCCCATCACTAACATGGAATTTTTATTTAAACAACGAAAAAAATCTTTCTTTCTAAGCTTCTTGAAGTTCACTTATCTCTTCAAATATGGCAGACCTACAATGTTGGTCAAGAGAGATAAATCAGCCTCGTACAGAAAATAAAAACCAGTCATAAATTTTAGTTTTACTACCATAAGAAACTATTGTGATATAAATCATGAGCATACATTCAGAATGCATCTACACATTTAAACACAATGTCCTATAAACTGTATGCCACCACAGCAAGTACTGTACCTCTTGAAGCAAGATCACGGGCTGTTTCTTTACCGATGCCTGTGTTTCCCCCAGTGATTATCACTGTTTTGCCATCAAGCCTTGCCCGACTTGTGCATTTCCGTCCAGCAACTATTTTTCTCATAATAATGTATCCAACACCTAGAGGTTGAAAAAGGTTAGAAAATGGACATATTAAACGATCGCTAAATAGGACAACTGTTCTAAAATTATATTTTACAGATATGTTATGGTAAAATTTAGTTCTTCTTTTAAATCAAAATATGCTCTTTGAATGAAGTGATGTGGGATGTGTGTGTGGTGGAAGGTACGGGTACATGCACACATCTGTGCAAACATGCACCATCAAATAAAAGTATATTTGTCTATGTGCAAGTGGAAGAAGGTGCAGAAACGTCTATAGGTGCACATGCATGCTTGTGAGAGAAAACAGGTGAATGGTGCATCAGAACATTGTGTCTTATTGCATAAACTTGCTGGGATTTTTTTCTAGCCTCTTGATCTCCTTTTCATGTAAGCTAAGTCTAAACATAAACACACAACAAACCAGCTGCTGCTATGGAAAACAGGATGGTAGATTTTGAAACTGCCACCTCCTGCAGGTCTCTCAGTGAGGGTAAAAAGTCGGTGATCATTTTGCTGGGCTGAAATAGAAAGAACAGTTATGGTCCATATTATCATCTTGGTTAGAGTGGGGAAGGGATATGACAGAGAAGAAGACAAACTATATATCTTAGACCTGCATCTTTTATTTCATTTAGATGCATGGATCTGCGAAGGCTTATCCTGCACATCCTGCTTCAGGAAACTTGCTGTAGGGGTAACCTTGCTCTTATGAGCCATATGTGTGTACTTGTCCAGAGATCTTACTTAACCTGTACTATTTCCTCTTTTACTTTGTTAAGGAATTCTGCAATAGAAAATTGTATATCGCATCTGGTTGCATCTACATAGTGCACAAACCCTGAAGATTTAATGTAAACCTACTTTTGAAGCAAGTCATAACCCCTCCCAAAACAAAGCATCCTACCCCTAATTATAATATATATGTATATATTATTATTACCTTTAATAGATTATAATTGTCATATTTATAATGGATTATATTTCCCTAATTCTAGACTGGTGTATATTCAATTAAGACTAATTTAAGAAGTGAAATTAAAAGCCCCATACTTATACAGTTACCGTCTACACTAAGCAAGACTCGTGAATAAGAAGTGAATTTAAACTGTAATAAGTGGACTATTGTTCGGATAAGGAGCTGTCTGTCTTACTCCTAGTCGCTAGTGTCTGTAGTCACTTCTGCAACTTTGCGGAAGTCTGCACCACGGACTTCTTAACATAGGAAACTCCTGTGGTCTGCACGACCAATATCGTCTGCTACAGAAATGCCTTGTCACACACGCGCATGCACATAAGTATTCTCTCAGTTATTTCTTTGAATCTGTAACATGTAAACATATAGTTAAAAACATCGTCAAGAGTTCGGATTGTTTACCTAGATAAACCCAAATACAGCCCAAACGTAGGAACAAATAGTTCAACTCAGTTGTCTTCCCTTTAGTTCCTCTCGTAGTGTAGATTTTTAAAAAAGCACTCTGCGCGTCTGCTTCCCGTGTCCATTAGCCGTTAACCGCGAAGGGAAGAACCTTCCGTTTATTAGTATTGACGTTAACTCCAGGAATCTAGAAATGGAATACTTTATGAATTTTCTCATTTTATTTATATGCTTATCATCTAGATCATTTGTGAACGCTTTAGATGATGCTGAGGAAGAACAGGTTTCAGAACTTGAAACTGAATATGCTAAGGGATCGTTGTGCGAATATTGTAACTACTGCAAGGTGAGGATCTTCAAAGAGCAGTCTACATGCATATACATAGATATCGAAGTTGATGAAATATTTAAATCAAATAATAGATATATACAGGTAGAAGGACTTAATTGCTTCAGCTTCAAATGACTCCTTTCCCAATAAAAAAAGTTATTTTCTTTCAACTCAAAGAAATGGCCAACGTTTGTGCTGTCTCCCGCGTGATCAGCCAACACTGTAAGTGTAACAGTGTAAAGGTGTAGAAGAATTGGCGTTCTCTCTTTCGCTCTCTGCTCCTCCCCGTGTATTTGTGCGTTCGTCCGCATGAAAGAGTGACGTGAGATGCACTAATCACAAACTTTCCAAATTTACTTTGCAGTTCTGCAAGTTGTGTGAAAAAGACTGCCCATGTGAAACAAGCCAGTCCAAGCCAAACTGCAAAATGTGCAAGGTTACCAGAAATATTTTTCTGACTATAAATACATTATATATGTATCGTGAACCATAAAGAGACTCAGAACAAATGTGTGCAGTGTATAAATATTTATTAATATTAATAATATTTACATTAATATTTATATTAATTTATAATTAATAATGTGTAATGATTTTGCATATTAGTACTGTATTAAAATCTGTTTACTCCTCAGCTACTCCATATAATTTGTTCACCTTCAGTGTGATTGATTGATTTTGTTTTTATTGGATCTAAAATGCTTTGACTTATGGATGGTTTCAAACTCTGGCGAAAGCAGTAATTAAGGAGTTGAGCTTATTGACAAGTGGAGAACCCCAGTAGAGAATCCCCAACAGTCTACCTTATAAAGAGGTGGCACATGAAGAGCAACACCTCCTGTAGATGAGATCCATACCCATGATTCTGCTTCATGATCCTTAGTCTTGTGGCGACAGGTGTTTCACTGCTGAACCACTGACTGCCCAGTTGTACAAATTTAGATTGAACTTTATCCATGCTATTTTTTGTAAAGTATTAAAGTAAGTATTGAAAAATCATTGTACTATTGTTCTAATTTGTGCTTTTTCTGATTGTTGTTGCGTAGTGAATCACAGGTGCTTGTAATAAACTAACTGGTCCTTTTTGGTTTGTTTCAGTACTGCAAGTTCTGCTATCTGTGCTCGGCTTTCTGTGATACGATCTGCAGGCCTGGTATGTATAATAATCTGTAGAAATCGTATATTTTGTTGTTTTAACAAAAGAATCTTTTGGGACATTTTGCTGGGTGGGGACATGGAAGGATGCAGTTCTGTAAAGTGTAAGGAAAAAGATAGCATTTTAGTAAATTTTACTGTCAAAAACAGCAAAAGATATAATGAGTTGTAGCATTCAGTGGCAAAAATTAACTTCTTGTTTTAGGAGCTGATGTCCAGTAGATGGAGAGTTTTCAATAAAATCATCTGTATGGATATAACAGCTAGTACTAGTTGTAGGATATTAACATGGTATAAAATTTTTAAGATAAAGTATATTTTTATGTTGTAAAAACGATTTTGAGTAATTTTGAAATGTTTGAACAGCATAAAATGTAACCTGAATCACAGGTGCTTGTAATAAACTAATTGCTCCTTTTAGCCATGAATCTTTCATAATGTGAAAACTAAAGAAAGAGTGGAGGTTGTATTCAGAAGTAACACGTAACACAGACTGAAAATATATTAAACACAGACTCATAAAAAAGTACATGTATGTCTTGAATCTGCTTTTAAATATGCTAGTAAGTTGCCATATTGCAAAATCACAGCCATGTTCATTAATTTTTCAGGAAGCATTATTGACACAGTGTCTGCTGCTATTGTCAAGTAAGTGCTACCTTGTCTGAATATGTGGGCTGTTAATACACTTTGTCATTGTACAGAGTGTTTCTAGTTAGTGAAGGTGTATGACTTGAACTTCACTTGTTCCGAGTGCTGATAGGTGTTAGGGTTAATTTGAGCATTTTGAAATCCACATACTTCTTTCATCTGCTAAGTTTAGAAGCAAAATTTATTTTTTTATCGATAAATGCTTTGTTTTAGAGTATGGCAACTTGAAGCATCCAAAAGTTTATTATGTAAGCTGACTGAAATCATCTGCATTATATCACCATTTATTTTCTAGCCATGGTTAAAAAATAGTTTTATCGGCCTTTCTAAGGGGTTGTCTTGTTCTTTGACTAAGAAACACCAATTCACACTTTGTATAGGATAATTTTGCCTTTCTGTTTCTTCAGCTTTGATTACTTTGAAGGTATTATTTAGTCATGACATTTTCCCCCCAATTGCAGTTCTCTCCCCACGTTCAACAGAGAAGAAGTTGATGATGACATCGAGTCCATAAAGACCTGGATTGACAAACAGAAGGATGAGCTCTGAAGTTGCAACTGGCATGCATGTTTTAGGATTGGTCCATGTGTATGCACTGTTGTGTGGCCTTGTCTGCATGTGAAGTAACACACTTACCCCCACCCACCCACCGTCCTTATCGGTAACAAGTAATTGAACCAATGCAGAAGCTTTATGATTTTTCTAGTATTATATATCCATACATTATTCTGCAGAGCTTGATACCATTGTGATAGTGTACCAGTTGTCATTCAAGATCTTTTGAATACAGATCAATCTGCTTTCCTGTGGTCATCAAAACACTCTCATGTTTCAGAGTAAAGTGTAAAGCATACTGAACAAAAATTGCAACATTTAGTTAGAAGAATGTTTGTCAGTGAGGTTTCTTTTGTTTCAGAACATACCACAGTTTATGTACAAAATACACTAATTACACAGTGATCCTTCTGTATTCCATTTACCATGGGATGCCTTTTCTGTTTAAAAAGTACCACTGTAGTATTGTATATTGTTAAGCTGACGGTATGATGGCAGTTTGTGTGTGGACTAGAGCCTGTATCTTCAAACTCATATGCAATATGGTGAACATCTATTTGATGTGTTCTTTTGTCACTGGTTGTGTTGTATACAAGATTTAGTGAATGCATTCCATTGTTAACTGACATTATTAAACGCATCCTGTTTTCCTACAGTATATTTGTGAGCTTTACTTTCAGCAGTCAAAAACTGCCTTGTCCAAGAAGAATCATTAGGGCTGGTCCTGTAGATATTTTTTGGGGTAGTAATTTCACAGGTATGGGTAAGCAGTTCTCTTGTGTCATAAAAAGTAAATTTGTGGTAAAGTTTTGAATGATAACAGTGAGGAACAATTTCTAAGAGCAGATTGAGGGATGTAAGGAGAGAATTGTACATTGTATTACTTTTATGCATTTGTGTGGAATAAAGCTAACATATTTACTGACACTGTGAGACTAATCCCTGATTAGTTTTGGTCGCTGAATGACATTCAGTCTTACAATATGTGATATAAAAAGGGCTCATAATAGTATTTGGAACAAGAGGTATTTAGTATAGAAGCCATAAAACACATTTTTACTTAAATTGGACAAAACCACATTTCTTTCCAATCATTTTAGACTCGTTTTGTCTGCATATAATTTTGATGGATTATTATGCTATATTGATGAACTATGAAAACAGTTAATATTTCATTTACATTTTAGTTTATGTGGAGATTAGAGGAGTACATGTGATTTTGTTGTTGTTTCAACATGTGAAATCAATTTTATTTTCCTTTCTGAAGTTTATACTTACAAGCTTTCGTAAAATTAAACCAGTTTGTGAAAAAGTTCTTAAATGTGTTTGAGCTGTTGTAATCTCAAGTGCAGCAAACAACCAAGTCATGAAAAGAACAACACATTTAGTCTACAAAGATATTTTCTTCCGGGCTTCTGATGAACTGAAACTTTGTGCTTTCAGTCTGTATGATGTAAATATCTTGGAGACTGCTGGATGAAATGTCCTGATCTGTTCCATGACAGTTTCACATTAGGAGGTGCCTTGATCCCAAATATAAGGAAAAAAGTGCAGCTCCTGTGCATTGAACTTGTTATAAAAATAATGGCATAAACTGTTGTTTGCACTGTTTTCTGCCTTGTGCATCTGTATAGCAAACTGTTGCATCCTACTTTTGTCTTCAACACATTATAGGTGAACCTTACTTTCCTCTTTTCTCCACTTCTTTTGCTGCAGATGAAAGCTGTTAATTATGCATGCAAGTTACCATGGTAGTTGGTTATTAGATGGACAGTGATTATAGCTAATTCTCCTCACTCCCTGGTGGAGCATACGGCATCAACGAATCTCCTCCAGTCCTGTTTGTTCTGGGCGAGACAGCTGACCTCTTTCCAGGTCATTCCAATCGTCAGTTTGCACTGTAGGGGGATAGGTTCTTGTCACAAAGCTAGTATATGTGCTGAAACAACCGTCTGACTGTTAGCTACAATAAGATATGGTTTCTTCAGAGAGGTAGATTAATGTTCTGAGGATAGTCGCAGAGTGTGGGTAATTTTGAACTCTAGGATATCGTCCTAGCCAACAGCTAGATTCATGCCCGCAACGTTCGACGATCGAGCCCTATTCTCTGACTACCAAGCTATGCAGCCCCTATTGTCGCCAATACAAGGGTTGAAGTGTGAAGGAACCGCGTAACCCCATTCCGTGGATGTGACTGACTTGTCAGTAGACATTGTCGTCGAGATCACAGTTTTGTCAGTGATTGAAAGCACACGTTTTAGAGTATTTAGGTGGGTCGTACCGCTCCTGCTCTCTCTCTCTCTCTCTTAGTTCGCTCTTTGAGTTGGAGAGAATGTTTTCATGTGTGTGGCACTTATGAGTCGGGTGGAGTGGGGTAAGTAGGATTTTAATTTATTTTTAAAAAAAATTATTTGTACAAAGGTCTTGAATGTGTGCGTGTGGGTATGCGCTTTTTTCCATCAGGGGAAACAATGTTATCGTCAGTGACACACAGTTTTGTCAGTGGTTGTGCAAAGAGTGTACACGTGTAATTATGCTCCTTATGACCTTAAGCTGAAAAAGAGCGAAACTGTCAACAAATGTATGCAGAAAGTCGTAATTCTAAATCATAAATTGGTCTTCTGTTTTGATATCTCAAGGACTTTGCATTTCTGTCACAATCCCCAAACTCTCACCTGCTTTCGTAAGCATCGCAGAAAACATATCATGCAGCACTTGCATTAGAATGTGCAGACTGTACTAAGGCGACCTTTGAAGACTGGCGAAGTAGTCAACAAGATTTTTTTAAAAGTTGATCTCCCAAAGGCCGACATGGACCATTAGCACCCATGCACTTGTGCAAAACAGTCCCGGAACTGGAACTGTGTGGTAAGAGGCAGCCACAGACCTGCTGTTTTGGTAGTGTGTCACAATTGTACACAGCATTTGCTGTAGCAACAAGCAGAAAATACGAGGGCAGTCTGTATATTTCTCCCCCACCTTCCCCTTTTGAGAAATAAGAAGCAAATAAAGACAGGCATGCACTTGTGAGACGATACACACCCAAGGTTCTTTGCTTTTAGCATAATATATAGCTGAGGGTGGATCTACCCTGTCTCTGTAGTTTAAAAGGAAGCGTTGATCGCTTTCTGACTTAAGCTTGTGTGCGACAGAAGCCAGCTTGCTATGTTTTTCTTTCTCGTGTAAGTAATTTTTTTATATTTACATAAATTTCCTTGAAGAAAATACTTTATATTGATTACTACCATCTGGAAAAGGCATTTCGTATAATTATCTCAGATTTTACTGTTTGAAAGAAGTTTAAATTGCCTACTGTTCGCTCATTTGCAGCAGAACACTTAGCTGGTAAGTGGGAAATTTCAAGTTTGGATCTATGATAGCCTGTGACGAAAACAACGAAAAATGTATGGGGCTGCTAGTTTTTAAAACTGGAAGCTGGTTTGTAGTTAATTTATATCTGCATTATTTTTCTACAATTTATTGCGGAAGCGAGACAGATCAACAGAAAATCTCATAATAGAGAGAAGACTGGCGTGGAAGCTGTTTTAATGAAACACTTATTAATTACGTTGTAAGGTTTGAAACAATGAAACACTTATTAATTACGTTGTAAGGTTTGAAACAATGTCATCTATCTAATCTCTCCCCGTTGGTGGTAAGATCGACTATGTGTTCTTTTAAAACTTTTAATTAACAGCGGAATACAATTTAAAAATGATAATTATTTACCAGTTTAATATAATAAATTTATCATGGAAGAAATATTTATTGGAAGAAATAACGAAGCATGTTTGCACTATAATGAGTGGCCACAATTCCTTCAGCAGCTCGCTTTAATTTTCCCTCCCTCATTTTCTTTGGGTTTTTTTTCGTTCGTTCGCTCGTCCGTTCGTCCGTCCGTCTCTCCCCTCCTCCCTCGATCCATCCCTCCGCCCGTCCGTCCGTCCGCCCGGTCCCTTACCTCCTCCCTCCCTCACTGTAAATGCCGTTGACGATGTCGCTAAGTTTTGATACCGTTGTGTAACAAATTTGCTTCCCACGTTACGGACAGGTAGGTATTGTGCCTCCAATTGTCCGCTTAGGACCCTCCCAACTCCTTGTTTCTTCAACCCAAAACTTCTCATGAATCTTGCTTTTCTGTTTTACAAACTTCTGTCATTCTAGTGCTTGCGGTATCCATGCGCGTGCACTAAAAGCGGAGTATTTAACTTCAAGACGTCGAAACAGTCTAGCTCAAGATTTTAAATATATATATAATATTAAACTGTTTTAACTGTCATTTATGCTGATTGACCTTTCAGAATATTTTCTGCATAAATAGTGACACGCCTTGACATGACAGCCGTCAGTGAGCAGACGAACAGCATAAATAACATTAGCATTATGATTTGTCCTGACATTTTGACTGCCGAATGTATAACATTCGACCTTGTTTGATCTTGACCTGAACTGCTAGCTAAAAGTCGGCATGTTTCAGGTATAGGTTGAAAGTTCTGGATCCACTGAACTATTTTGCATGTGGAGATTAAAATGACGAAAACTGAGACACCGAATTAAAGGACTGATTTATTGTAATTTCCTGTGGTTACCAGATTTCCAAATTACCAGATTTATTTTATAATGCCTCAAGGTTTCTTCTATAGTTTATTGATACAAGACAGTTTTAGACAGATGCAGATATTAACTTCGTGACAACGTTGACTATCGTGTGTGTGTGTGTGTGTTTAATTACTCGAACCAGGCGAGTGAAACTTTTAAATTTTGAGATGATTTTTGTTGTTTTGGCAAAACAGCGTCGATCTTACGTACGTAAATGTCCATCCCATGTAGCTTCTAGCTCCTTTTTTGTATATTGTTCCCCACCCCACCTCCCCATACCCTGTACAAACCGTCTCAGTGCTTGGTGTAAGGCGTCCGCTTCCGAGGCGTGCGGTCAGTGGTTCGTACCCCGGCCGAGTCATACCTAAGACTCCAAAACTAGCAATCTAGTAGCTGCCCTGCCAGTCGCCTGGCACTATAGGGAACAGTACTAGGACTGGTTGGCCCGGTGTGAATATAATGTGACTGGGTGGGACTGAGGCCCGTGCTGCGACAGCAGTCCCACGTGTGGCAGCACGTTTTAACTTGTCTAAACAACACCCTTCTGATATGTACGCGGCAACGAAAACCAAAATCAATCCTCATACACTGTAGGAGTTAAGTAGGAGTTAAGGTGGTGTCAGTGAATTAGGAAACAAATAGAACAGAAGGTAGATTTCCATTTGTCATGACAATCTGGTTAATAAACCTGTGGTGGTGGACACATAGCATGACTGGTGCATGACTGATGCAGGAATAAAGACATTCACCAAAAACAAGTGAAGAATCTTTCATCAAAGGCAGCAGGCAGGAATCCACTGTCCGCTTAATCCATCCCCCGACCCCAAATGGAAACCCTTATGTAGGTAAAAAGTTGAAATGGCGGTTAGTAAAAATTTCCTTCGACAAGCATGCGTTAACGTAGGTCTAACATTAATAACTGATGCTGGTGTGCCTTCAGGAATAGATTGATAAACGCACACTGACCGCAAGTGTCATCAGGGAGCTGACTGCCTCAAAAGACTATCCGACTGTGGAGACCCGAGCTTGGAAGCGGATTTGAACCACATCAGCATCGAAGATGACACTCTGCAGCAGCTTCATGTCGGCTTCCATTTTCAACAAGCTGTCCTTCTGCTTTTCCATCATCGCCATGATTAGCGCCTGGATCTCCTTCTGCCTGCCAACGTGGGGCTACAACGGTGACCCTGACAGCTCAGGGGTCACAGGTTACGGACTGTGGCGAGCGTGCGGCAAAGGATATGGGAACCCAAGCTGTCGGGACATCAGTGGAACAAATTTGGGCGAGTTCTGCTTTCTTTGTCTTTCGTCAAACTTTTTGTTTCTAGATGTGGCATCGGTTCGTGTGACATTGTGAGAGATGACACGACCATGGAGCCGAGTTTTGTTGTTGTTGTCATTGATTGATTGATTGATTGATTGTGTTTTGGGCGAGCGAGCGAGTGAGTGAATAAAATTTTTAGAAAATTCGAGCATGTAACAACGCATTTAGTGCGTGTGCGTGTTCGCGGACTGTCGAACTTCTTTATGAACATTGTTTCCTTTTATGTGGTTCTCATTTTATGTAATTTTAGATTATTTGGATGGACGGATGGATGGATGGATGGATGGATGGATGGACTGCTGACGAAGAGATAGAGAGAGGATCGATGGATTTAAAAATTGGTAGGGTGTGATG
>SMGT01013577.1:33186-46767 GCA_004794575.1 Lanistes nyassanus
TTCTTTGTCTTTCGTCAAACTTTTTGTTTCTAGATGTGGCATCAGTTCGTGTGATATTGTGAGAGATGACACGACCATGGAGCCAAGTTTTGATGTTGTTGTCTTTGATTGATTGATTGATTGATTGATTGATTGATTGATTGATTGATTGATTGATTGTGTTTTGGGCGAGCGAGCGAGTGAGTGAATGAAATTTTTAGAAAATTCGAGCATGTAACAACGCATTTAGTGCGTGTGCGTGTTCGCGGACTGTCGAACTTCTTTATGAACATTGTTTCCTTTTATGTGGTTCTCATTGTATGTATTTTTAGATTATTTGGATGGATGGATGGATGGATGGATGGATGGATGGATGGATGGATGGATGGAAGGAGGGATGGATGGATGGATGGATGGATGGATGGACTGCTGACGAAGAGACAGAGAGAGGATCGATGGATTTAAACATTGGTAGGGTGTGATGCACAGATGGGTTGTGCGTGGATCGTGTACAGTTTGTACTCAGTATAGACACGACAGCGTGTATTGGGATTACACGGTACGATATAGTGCACCAATAAACACCTGACACGTAGTGGCCTGTTTCAGACTGGTACGGCGTAGTGCAGGCGATGGCCAGCCTGGGTTTCATGGGCGTCAACCTGGCCGTCCTGCTGGTCATCCTGCAGATCTTCGTGGACAAGTGCAAGGGGGCGCACGAGATCGCTTTCTGGAACTTCATCCAGTGCATCGTCACTGGTTCGTGATGCCAACAGCACCGCAGTCACGCGCATAAAATATCGCTTGCACCGTCTGGTGGTGGTGGTGGTGGCGAGTGGTGGTGGTTTGCGGCGACGACGACGACGATTACAACGACGACGACGATTACGACGACGACGACGACCTGTATTCTACCTTCACTATCCTTAGCAATTATGGTAACAACATGCTGCAAGCAGCTAGCCTCTCTTTAGACTGTTGTTATATAAGTCTCTCCCTCCCTCCGTCGCTACAGCTGTTTATCCGTGCGTGCGTGCTTGCGCACGCGCGTAAGTGTGTGCGTGTGTGGAAACGTATCACTGGCAACATACTTGTGCCGAGTGCAGGCTTGCTAACTTTGTAGAGGTGACCGGAAACTTTTTTTGTGAGCTCCCTCTCTGTGTCCCTGTTTTGAGAAACTTAAATACACTCGACGGAAACGAGATACCTGTATTAAATGGCACTCCCTCCTTGTCTAACTTCTGTTGAAATTCCGCGTCTCAATAGATCCTCTCCTTGTTGTTCGAAAACGAGTCTGGCACCTCCCTGTATTCAGTCATGCGTGAAAACAGCCAGGTGCTTGCTTAGTGTGACAAAGCCCACCACCTTTTTTTAAGTTGTTGGGCTCGCCTGCAGCGAGCTGGTGAATCGCTAAAGAAGGCTTTCGGGTGTCAACTCGCTGACAACAACTTTTGTTAATGCGGACTCGGTGGCTTTTGGGAGCGACGTCAGCGGTAGTGAAAGCTAGAGTTGAAGACAAGTTGAGACACTACACAGGCTGTTTTTTTTTTTACCTGTGCATGCAGGCGATTGGGTTACAGCTCATGATGTTCTCATTCATGAATAATCAAAACAACTAGCGTACAAATTCATCACAAATAAACCAAACTGGTGTCCATAGAGATGGAGAAGGCATAAGGGAGGTGAAGGAGGCAATTAAGAGGAAGTGAGAAGACACAATCGAGAGGGAGAACGATTGACAGTGTAGTCAAGCACAATTTCATGTTGCAAGAAACAACAGTAAATGTACACTTTGAAGGGGAAAAAAGCTTTTTTGGCGAGATAGCTCCTATCGGGGGCCGATTATGCGTGGGGTGGGGGGGATGGCACCCCCCCCCACAGAGAGTGAGAGAGACGTTATATATTTTTTGGCTTTGTGTCGGCAATTAGAAATGTCCAAGTTCCATTCGACCAGTCCTTACTCCCTCTCAAGTGTATGGTTCTATCCCCCCCCCCTCAAGAGAACCATGATCTGCCCCCGCCTATATATATTTATAATGTTTTAATTTGACCTTGACCAAGATATAACCCTTCGTAATGTTACACCTCGGGAAAGTTACGCAACTCTTTCCTCGCTGTACTAGTGGTGTCCCCTTTATCTAAGCAGACGGAACTATCAATGTCATGTTTTATCTGTTGTCTGTCATGACCGTAAATGTCAAATTGAAAAAAAACACCCAAAGTCCTGTTGAATTTTGATTGCAGCTCTTTGCTACCTGGTGTCGGTTATCATTTACGGCAGCAAGTACAAAAGTCTGCTGTCCGACATGGCAGAGCTTGGCTATGCCTTCGGACTCGCTGTCGTGGCCCTGGGTATCAACGGCATCGCTGTGGCTATTCTCCAGTTCTTGGAAGGAAGATGTGCAGTCAAGAAATAAATTTAAACATGGATGTGGGGGAAGGAGGATGGCTGTAGATCCGATGTGTACATGCAGGGGCGCCGCGTGGTAATCGGAAGAAATTACGTTTGGATAGGATTGTATATAATGGCGACTGTAATGTTTGGATAGGATTATATATAATGGCGACTGTTTGAATTATTATGCATAAATGCTGTCTGATATTTTATATGAAAATAGGGTCAGACCACCTTGTATTGCAGTCTGCGAGATTTGTGTATTTTCTTTTCCCACATCTTCTTGTTCCTCTTGATCATTTGTTGTCACCTTTCCTCTTCTTTCCCGTTTCTTCACTCCCGCGTGAATCCCTCCCTCCGTGCCTCCCACAAGCACGCACGCACGCAGCCTCGAACATTTTGCACGTGCTTTAATTGCCATGATGAGATAGCAGCGAGAACAAGCCATGTTTCCCTCTGTGGTGCCATTTCTTTTTTCTAGTATTAAAAACGCGCGCTACTGAAAGTAACTGAACACTGAACTATGATGCAAAGAATATACTTGAATAGAAAGTTCATACAGATTCAGTGTCTGGTATTCCGCTGTCTTAGCTTTGTTGTAGACAATGTTTGTTTTAAATTAGTTATCAACATGATTTTTTATATATTTTTGCAAAGGTATTGGTTCTCCACTTTGGGTGGCTTTCCTTGTTTAATTAACGTACTAGGGGATACACGAATAAACCGATACTGTTAATGAACAAATGTAGAAAAAAAGAATAGGAATTAAAGAGAGTCTGACAAAACTTCTTAATTTCTTGTCAGTTACTTCCCTTCTTTGGAAATGAGGTACACGTAGTGATGGGAACGAAAACGAAAATCAATTATCTGGATTTTAAATTCAGTGTGAATGCGGTCAGCTACACTGTTTGCAATACGCTAGGTAAATTGTATAAAGTTGTATAATACACTGTATTCAGCCAATCAGTAAACACTAGGTAAATATACCAGTCGTATGCTGTAGCTAATAAGTTGTTTGCACTGCACTAGGTAAATATAATAGTTGTGTAATATACTGTATTTAGCCAAAGAGTAAATTGCAGTGCAACATGTGAATGTACCAGTTGTTTTATACACTGTTTTGGCCGTTCTAGCACGCAGATACTAAAAGCCAGCCTTGAACTGAATGTGCACTATAAACAAAGGGACACTATTATTCATGTCTAAGGGAGGGAGCTTAAGAGCCGCCTATGAGCTGTAAATCAGAATGCATTGTATATGCACTTGGCAGCTGTCTCTGACGCATTACTGCCTCATATCTGCCATTACTCCTGGGTTGTCTGCAAGCTATGCAATGTTTTAGGCATAAACTTCAGCCAGTCTTATTACAAACTTTTCTAGGACATATGTGCGAAATATCTCACTGTCTATGAATAAAGGCAAGCACATAGGCACATATACAGATATGTTTAGAACTTCAGTTCACCTCAAAAAGCACCGTCACATTGCTGTTTGCACATGCACATGCACATGCACACGCACATTTACACGCATTGTAGCAAGAATTAACCGTTCCGTTACCTGACGTCCCCCTCCCCGGAAGAATGTATGAGAGAACAGAGGGGTGTGTGGGGAGGGAGGAAGGGAGGAGAGAGTAAGAGATCTGAAACCTGATTTGTTTTATTTGGCAGTTGTGTGTACCTTTCAGAGAGGTTATTTTTTTAAAACAGACAAACATATGCACATAATTCCATACTAAATGTACACAGTTATACATGAATGCTTTTGTAGATAAATAAAAGAAGGTTAGGGAAACCTTGATGGTAGCCTGAACACAGAGAGGCAATCAGAGAATTTACATGCTACATACTCTTTTCTCAAGTCATCCTAAGTAGGGTAAGTACGATCGCAAACAATAAAATGGATTTCGTTTTATGTTCCCGATGGGAAGGGAGGGAGAAAAAAAACCGAATGTCACATACCTAGGTCATCGCACTGATCATGATAAGCCTTGTCTGTTTTCAACGTGCACAAACACCTGTTTACACATTCGATTGGAAGTTGCCGTACGTGTAACCGCCGGAAAAGTTCACACTCTCACAGTGCGTAAATATACGTTGCGTCTTCTGTAAAAGGCTCCATCGATTTCAAAAAAGTGAGTAGGTCTAAGATTAACTGATCGCCGTTCAGTCGTTACGGTCACTGAACTCTTTTGCAGGTTAGAAAAAAATGAACACTTAAAACATTTTTTTTCTGTTTTCTCAGTAAATCTAATGCAGCCCTACTTTGTGGAAATAATGATAAGGAAACTATAGTCACTGTTGGGTGCAGTCATTGTTCAGTGTAGTAAAATACTAGACGCCTAGTTTTTGATATTATTTTGTTATAAGCAAGCAGACATTTATACGTAAGTGCCTCTAGATAAGTCAAGACAAAGTCAACAAAATTGCTTTCAGCACTTAGATGTTCAGGGGAAAGTCAAAATGTACCTTTCTAATATTATTCTACTTCGTGGTATAAACTAAAAGGCAGACTTTAAACATTTTCAACTGCATTTTACTTAGGTAGGCCCCCTATTGCAACCAATTTTTTTTTGTTATACAACATCGAAGGGACATCTGCCCACTGTTGTGGGCATTGATTTTTTAATTATACATTTTATTGTCCAGAAACTTATAAAGATATTTGAAAAGAATCGCTGAGGATTTGGTTTAAACTGGATTTTGTTTTCATCCTATCTGTTTCTGTCCTAAAGGGAGTTAATTCGGTCTTCTCTTACCATTCTGTCTTCTCTCAACACTGTTTGTTTGTTTTTAAAGAACTTAATGGAATGATGTGCATTGTTTTCCTCCTTAAACTTAATTGCAATGTATACATAAGGGAGATGGTTAGTTTGCTATTCATGATAGGTATAGTCGCCTTTTTTCTCCTTTACCCAAGAAAAAAAAGCAATACCAGCCGACTTAAGTCTTCACCAGTTGTGTCTTTCAGTATCTGGATTTGTGAAATAGGTCATAAACGACCTTGGCAGGTCGCTGGCAGTTTTATGGTCATGACAGTCATTGAGGCGGCGGGCTTGTCTGCGTGAGCTTGGATATCAAGGTTAGAGTGGGATCACTAGCCATAGGCTTCTCATTTGTGTCCAGGGGTACTTCGCTTTTTAAAAGCATTTGTGATATTTCTTTGCTTCTCTTTATTTAAAAAAATGCCTGTGGTAGTGTGCGTGTGGTTGTGCATGCACATCGATCAGTGTTAAAGATTTAAAGAATACCACTTCATGTGCTTGTTGGAGGCTGGAGCACTGTTTTGATCCAATAATTTAATTGATTTCATTTTTGTATAAGCATAACCCCAACAAAGTACTGGCAGCGCTCAACACAACCGTATGCTGACGCAAGCAGCCAAGGGAGCCTACCGTACCCAAACACGTAGAAAAGAGAGAGTCGAAAGTAAGGAACGTGGCAGATCTTCTAAAAAGATCTGCCGCCCCTTTCTTTTAAACGACCCTAGTCTTCACACAGCTAGCCCTCGGTGTACCACGTGTGCATACAGCGAATCCCTATTTAATGTAGTCAGCCCGCTCACTAAGCGTATGCTGGCGACTGGGATCCGAGACAAACACAACATAGGACAAATACATGAAATCCTCAAGGTGCACAATATAATTAATAAAGAACAAATGAGGACCGAGCGCTATAAATCATCAAATGATAACCCCAACAAAGTACTGCTAGCGCTAGACACAACAGTATGCTGACGCGAGCAAGCAATTAGCTGACGACATTAAATAGGGATTCGCTGTATCCTTGTCTTTTGGTCCTTCTCTCTTCCTTTTCTTTTTTTTCTCTCTCAAGCTTTTCCCTGCTTAAGTAGTGTGCGCCCTCGCGCCCAGAGTTCACGGGAGCCACCTTATTTTTGCTTAAACCGGTTCTGGCCAGCCTACGCTGGAGCAGAGCTGCTACCCTGACTAATACGTAACCCCCACCTACCAGGTGTCAAGAGAAGGAAGAGGGAATAGGCTAACCTAGGGGTGACATGTGACAATTATCACGATTAAAGTTTTGTTTAGATATTATGACTCATAAGATACTTCGCTATTGTGTACTATTCTTGTGTGACGGCTGCATGCGATATGGTTTAGATTTTATGTGGTGACCAGCTCATAAGGTTTTAGCTTTTATGGCACCCGATATTTGTACAACTGTAGTCGAAATGTGAAATTAATAATTATTCCCAGCATTCAAAAGGTGCTCAAAATATACCTGTCCTTGCTAATACTATGATTATTGAAGTCAGTCTCTGGTACAGTTAAGAACTCTGAGCAAACTTACGACCATCTTATCTGGGCCCATCCTTGGAATTCAATCTTCAGGAACATGGTATGAGGGCGTTTATGGTATGCAGTACTGTATGGTGAAACTGATGCCACACATACATCTGTTCTGTTAGACACAAATAAGAGCAAACAATCTGTGACACGGTGCATATGGGAAATGGTGGATACCATCAAAATGCCAAGAAGACACTGTATGAGGATTTAGATCGTTCTGAAAGGATGATATGTTTAAGGTGGCACAAAAGCAAAAATGCATTTAAGATAAGCGATGGATCTGGGTAAAGATTACTGTTGTGTAAAGATGACCAAAGGTGTAATAGCCAAATTAGCTCTCGGTGCTCTGCCGTTGAGTCACTGCTGTTCCAGTTATCATCACACCTCTGTTCTGATGCCGATTTTCGCCACATACCCGAGATATATGCTTTATTTGTCTTTGCGTAAAACATAATTTTGCACAGCGACTACTACTACAAACAGACATTGAAGTACCTAGTCGCAGTATTTCTCAAATGTTCTTCATCTCTCCACAAGGTGAAGCAGACAAACCATAAACTATAAATGTTTCTGGAGAATCTGAGAGCGCAGCAGATGTGCTGGATGTCCCCTATATGCTGTATACTTTGGCTCATCAACAAAGAATAAAGAATGGCAAATGAATTTCAGACAGTAACAAATGGAACAAATATCCTCAGTGATCAAAAAAATGTTTTGTCGTCTGCAAGTAACACAACGAAGCTTCGTGGTGCTAAGTAATGGCAATATAAAACTGTCACATAGTATAGTGTCAGAGCGACAATTTTATTTTACGCTAGTAGCTTATATTTAATAAATAATAATAATAAATAAATGTGGATTTTTAACGCGCGAGAACACATTTCATGCACACTGTTTGCAGAAGGAGGGATATATATATATACTGAAAAAAAACTAGAGGCTTTGAAAAAGTAAGACAAACCTTTAAGATGTGTAAGAGCTAAACAATTATCATTGAAAATATGTTAAAAGTTAATTTTGTTCCTGAAGTCCTTCGTGTAAACGAGGCTGTTCTTGGCAAGCCTCAATGGTTGAGATGGATGTCATGGTTAGAGAAAAGACCGAAAAATTCTTCTTCTTCCTTCTGTGTTGCAGAAAACACACCGGAGAAGCTAAATGCAAGTCGTATTTGTGCTGTAAATATCCGGCAATGGGAGGCATATTGCCGACAGATGACAGCTCTGATGTTAGGAAGCAGCGAAACATGAGAATTATTTGGATTATTGCCATCGCAGCCGCCATTGTTGGGGGCTTTGTTATCGGCATTCTTATTGGTCACTTTGGCACTTGCCCTAGGGATGGTTCGGACTCCTTCTATAAAAAGGCAATCAAGGATGGTGATCCGGAAATAGCTGATCTTTTGATGCAGTCTATAAGTGCGAACAACATAGAGGATAACCTTAGGTAAGTTTAATATTTACCCAGACCACCTGAGGAAACTTTAATTTTTCTTTGCAGAGAAAATAAAATATAGGTCCAGTTTGTAAGGAAGGCGTCATCTAGAATGGAACTTTCACAAGCTCAGTTACTGTACCACACTCTCTGAACTTCAATTACAATGTCTTCCAAAAGCTCGTAGACTAACAATGCTGCATGAGTACTGATTTTCAAACAGCCTGAAAGGAGCTTTATTGGTCTTACGGTAGCGTCTGATCTGGAAGAAGTACTAACTGAACTAACTAAAGCATTGACCATAGCATCCAGCCTTAGCTGTATTGTCGTGAGGTGTTGGGGAAAAAAGAACTGTACTAACACCTAGTCAAAAATATTCTCACAAATTCTCCAAAAGAGACGAGGATAAAAGAACCATATCTGGCTTGCTTTGCTGTTCTGACCTATGACATCGCATTCTGTCCCCACAGATTCTTTACTGAGTTTCCCCACATTGCTGGAGGTCAAAGAGACTTTGATCTTGTCAATTACCTCAAGACGAAATTCTTAGAGTATGGACTGGATTCTGCGAGATCAGCTCCATACGAAGTTCTGCTCTCCTATCCAGACCAAAATAACACAAACAGAGTACAGCTGTGGAACATAACGGAGGACAGTGTCGTCTTTGACTCCACAACCACTGAAAGCAACATCTCTCACCTTCCCGGAGTTATCCGCCCTTTCCTGGCGTATTCCCCCTCTGGTGTAATTAATGTAAGTACAGATAAAGGTGTAATGTCATGAAAAAGGATGATCTGCATACCTACTAAACTGGTTTGTAATTAAGAAAAAAATCCATGACGCAATTTGGAACAATCTGTTTAATATCAGTGTAGCCAGATCAGAAGAAGATTAGGTTTGGTCTTGAGTGAAGGTGAATTATTTGAGATGATAACGAGAAACGTTTTAAGCACTATCCAAGATAACTCCAACAAAGGTACTGGCAGCGCTCAACATAGCCGTATGCAGACGCATGTGACCAAGGGAGCCAGTACCTTTGTTGGAGTTATCTTTCGATAATTTAAGCGCTCGGTCTTCATTTGTTCTTTATTAATTATAATTTGCACTGTCCAAGATATTATTTTTGAACTGAAGACATACTTCATTAGTGGAGGTAACGATGAGGTAAAGAGAGAAAAGAAATGAGAATTACTCTTTCACATCCTTTCTGAGGATAGGGACAATGTTGCAAGACTAGAAAACGTATTTTAATGTGTTAAACGACAGGCTAGCAGGCTGATTTACGTGAACTACGGACGAGTGGAAGACTTCGAATATCTGAGGACAGTGGCCAACATGAATTTTAATGATTCCATAGTCATCGCAAGGTACGGCAAGATCTTCAGAGGAAGCAAGGTATGTAGGCGTTAACACCTGGAATAATCGACTTCCTTGCTTGGGATTACCGAAGTCGTTGTTGCTGCGCTGCTGCTGCTGCTGCTGCTGCTGCTGCTGCTGCTGCTGCTGCTGCTGCTGCTGCTAACTGTAGTCATTACAACCGTCATGCTTTTAACCTTCTCAACCCCAGACGCTCCTTACGCTTAAGAAATGACTGAATTTTCTCCAAGACGTTGACATATTTCTCCCTATTGGCATGCACCCATCACTTCAGGTGGAGATCGCGGCTCGTTACGGGGCCACAGGTGTCATCATCTACTCTGACCCCGCTGACTACACCTGGCCGGAAGAAGATTCTAGAGTTTTTCCAGACACGTGGTGGCTGCCACCTACCGGGGCACAGAGAGGAACCATCTATAATGGCTTGGGGGACCCGCTGACCCCAGGATATCCATCTATAGGTTTGTAGCCTGGCATTAATAACTCTAATATCCAGGTCATGCAGGTAGTTGGCATTCTATTACAGAAAAGCAGTAAAATGCATCTCTCCAACTAATGGAACTTTGTACCACATCAATGCGAACCGTTTCTGGTTCTTTCTGCTTTTCAAATGTGCTTGTATTTTCTTCATCAACTTATCAAAGTTTTCTCAAAGAATAAGTCACACCGGCACAGTAAAATTATCTGGACAAATGTGAATGAGGTTTCGAGGAAAATATTTGACAAGTTTCAGATTCCATACCTAATCTGTGGTCTAAATTGTAGACTAGAAAGCTAGTCTATATAGCTGTGTATGTATACGTCTGTAGCTTACTGTACAGTAGACACAAATCATCGAGTACTTGGTGGCTTTCCAAGCGCTAGACAGAGAAGTTAGAAAAAGTAGGTGTTAGGTGAATATTTTTTAAGCACTATCTGGAAATTGCAGATTTCAGGTAATAGTAAAATGTCAGAAAGTAATGAGAAATGCAGGCACCATACACTGGAGAATATTTTGTGGGTAGATAAAGAAAGTGAAGTTTTGAATAAGAGATGACGGAGGAAAAAAAAGAAGTAACAAGAAAAAAAAGAAACTAGGAGCACTACTTATATGTGTGTGTGTGTGCGTGAGAGAGAGAGAGAGAGACATGTGTGGAGGCGGCGGATTAGGGACAGAAGAAATGCATGCATTTGCGAGTGTATGAGAGGGAGTGCATAAGCGCAGCTTTTCTCTCTTCTCTGTCTCTGTCACGCGCGCTCACACGAAGACACACATACACACGCACATATGCACTTTTCAGATAATATAGTTTATTATGGTCATATAATATATTTTGTAGTTTATTGTCATGTTTAGATAATATATATTAGTAGAGAAGATGACAGGACTGAGCAACAAGCTGGCTTATATTATTAGCCCAGCCCTGTGTGGAGACAGAATTGAATTTCCAACAGAGAAACGTCTGTCGCAGACAATGTAAGAATGATGACGTCTGAATATAGAATACATCTAGAAAGGAACAGACCGAGAGAGAGGGTCCATCTTCTCCCACATTGTAGCAGGCACACAGCTCGCAGTCACTGCCGGGGGCCTTCCCACCGTTCCTAAGCGAAGAGATTATAAAGTTTTATGTAACTTTGGATTCGTCTAAAGATATGTTCGTTTTCATGAATAGTTAAGAAATGGCTTCCAAGAAAAGGATTACACTTTAATTAGGAACGCTGGAACAATCCGGTATGGTTTAAGTGAATCCTCGCAATTTCAAATTTTTGAGGATGGACTTGGCATCAGCTGAACCAGAAAAGAAGTCCGAACCCTTCACTGCTAGGTGATCCCTCGACCCCCTCCCCCTCCCCCTCACGCACTCAAGAAAATAACTCTTCTACTGGTTCTTGCGAAGGCTTGAAGTAACGGTCTGTAATCTTCCACAGCCACGGCTTACAGATACAGCGAGAGTAACACACCAATACCCCTGCCGCCAATACCGGCGCATGTTATCGGCTACGGAGGGGCAGCGTACTTTCTCAGGTGAGTTGTAAATAGTTACGGGAATATTCTCGTGCCTTTTATCTTTCCCTCCGTCACGATGCTCACCTGTGAAAAGTGGTGGTCTCAAACACTCCACTTCCCTACAGACAGACTATATGGTTACTGAAATTCTTTTACCTTATATATATATAGGCAGACAGCGAGCGTGAACCATGATCAGCCCCTGATATATCCATACCTACATAGCATGCACTTCACTGTTCAGGTCTCTAGCAGAAGGCTTTGAGTGTCTATACAGTCGAGTCTCACTCGAGTCTTGATCAAGATTTTAAAAAAATCTGTGCCTCAGAGAAATGCAGGGTGAAGAAGCTCCACCTGGCTGGCGAGGGGGCCTGAATCTGACCTACAGGCTAGGGCCGACGATAACTTCCGGTCTGTCCATTCTGTTGAACGTTACCACCAGTAACAGCATCAGAAGAGCAGACAACGTCATCGCCATCTTGAAAGGCGACGTGGAACCTGGTAAGGGCAGTCATTTTGAATCGCACTCATTGTGGTTTGGTTGTGCCGAGACTGGCAGGCTCTGTTGTAACTGTCTTTTGTGGTTTGGCTGTGCCGAGACTGGCAGGCTCTCTTGTAACTGTCTTTTGTGGTTTGGCTGTGCCGAGACTGGCAGGCTCTGTTGTAACTGTCTTTTGTGGTTTGGCTGTGCCGAGGCTGACTGTCTCTTACAACTGTCTGCTGCTGGAGCCTTCCGTAAAAGTAAACCTGAACTCAGATGAGATGTTCACGAAATGCTATCCTTTTGCGACAATAGATCGCTACGTGATTGTTGGAAACCACCGTGACGCGTGGGTGTATGGAGCCATTGATCCCTCAAGCGGAACGGCAGTCATGATGGAGATAGCCAGAGCCATGGGGCAGCTGGTGAAGCAGGGTGAGTAAGAGAAGAACACAGCCTGCTAACATTTAGATGACCGGCTGAGAAACAAGCTGACAGTACAACGAAAAGAAAATGCAAAATTTTGCGTAAAACATTCTCTATCCCCGTCTGCTTATGCCGCGGTAAAACTGAAAAGATCTGTGTTTGCGGGCCGCGCAAGCAAACCTGCGCAATGTTCCCGCGCATTTTTGTACATTTTTACGAATAGATTTTAGCACATTTGATTTGTGTTGCTAGAAGCTAGATTTGCGGGAGTAGCGGGAAATTCTGTTATTTGTCAATGACAGGTACGTTTGTTTTTGTCTTCTTCTATCAAATGGCGTGCAGAACACGTATATTTCATCATTAGGTAATATTCAAGTCCGTATTAATTTAGTCAGTACCTGAAGATGATTCTACCGTACACTTTTATACACTTTTCAGGAAGGTGGAGACCCCGTCGCTCTATCATGTTCTGTTCCTGGGGAGCGGAGGAGTTTGGGCTGCTTGGCTCTAATGAGTGGGCGGAGGTAAACCTTAACTCCCAGTTCCCAAAGTTTAACTAACTGGGGGCATTTTGTTGACGAGTGTAGTAAAGGGAAACTAACAAATGTTAAGAAAGTAAATATTTTAATCGTACTGAAATGTTAGCATCTGGATTATAACTTTAACAGAAACACATCCAGCAAGCTGCCTATGTAGGTTTTTGCTTTCTCGCTGTTTTTGTGAGGCGTATCTGTAATGTTCAGCTAGCTAAATGTAGGGCCTAAACACACTTTTCCAAAAAAGCTGAAAGTAAATCAAATTTACAACGATTTAGACGAACAGCTATGGAACCAACAGTCCCGGCTCCGTTCTGTTTTCCTCTCTTTATAAGTATTTGTCACGTTACGGATGGTTTTCTACAGCGCTATGGTTCAGCACTCTGGTGTTTCATTGTTTCTTTACATAGTATTGCATCTTTTCATTCATAGAATTGTTGACACGTTAGTGACGCATAAAGTTGCTTAGAGGAAAGACGTCATTTGTTCTTTAACAAAATCGCGTATGACTCAGGTTTCGGGGAACCAATGGGAAAATACTAATTCAAGGGTGCATGGAAACGAAGGAAACATTGGGGGAGATTAAACCGATTTTGGCAGTTCTGGTCTGGAGATACGGAAGAGTCAGACGTGTTACTAGTCTGCGAGACTTGTTAA
>SMGT01013577.1:72193-96509 GCA_004794575.1 Lanistes nyassanus
GTTTCCAAATCTCCACCCGATGTAACGCACACCCTCTCCCCCTCACCCATCCTCCAGCATGTGGAAGGAAATTAAAGTAGGGAGGAATGGAATAAAGAGGACGACACGAAATTGATGAGAAGAGAACTTGAGGTTAAAGAGCCACGGGTTAAATAAACCTGGACAGTTGTGACGTAAATGTACTTTTGACGATAAATAGTCGCGGCCTTCACCTCCACTCTTGTGTCTTTGAGCAGATTGACAGATCACAGCGTGTGCCTGCGGCCAAAGCTGTCACGTGCCCATCAGGTCAGGTTATGGCGAGCTCGCTCAGCTCTCAGCACATGCATACGCAAACACCTACACGTACACACACGTGCTAAGGTCCTGTGTGACAGCACTTGCATTCGGCATGACAGGCGATGCTCAAGCCTGTACACTGGCATTCTTTGTGTAAGTATACCCTTCCGGGAAAACTTTGCTTCTAGTTGAAGACTGAGCCATGAGCATTCTTTTATTTGCAGCCCTCACATCTTAAAGAAACAGCAACAGCTACAGTGATTCATGTTTCCCCGAAAACGGCAACACATTGTCGTAAAAGCACCCATTGGTAAGAAAACAAAGATGAGATCAATATCAGTAAACGTTTGCACCTTTGGTTTAAAATTCTCGACAGTGTTATCTGCTCATAAACATTTGCGTGTAATTATTGTTTACGTTTATGCGTTTAACGGAAGCATATTTTTGAGGGAATGTGAGAGTTGATAAAAATCTTCGTGACGCTGTAGACAGCCATTAAGATATCGTCTAACACTGCTGTCTTTTTAAAGACCTCCACACTATGACATTCCACTTTTGTTAAAATTTTTCTAAGAATATTTAGTTATTATTTGAGCTTTAAATGTTCCGCATTTTTGAACTATTTCGTTTAATTTGTAGATGCATTTTCCTTTTTGTTATGTTTTACTTACAATGCGAATTTTATAACAAATCTCATTAGGAACGTCAACTTTTTTAACCCTTAATTGTTGACTCCATACCAATTCATCAGTAGCAACTTCTACGGCAGCGATAGCTTTTAAAGGCTGATTTAAATGCTATTAAAGAGATAACACAAAGAAAAAAACCCATTTGGGGCCCAAACAAACTCACGGACTCTGTGGCTACATTGGATGTACCCAACATCCTCCTCCGTCTCAAAGCATCTTCGACATCATCCGCTGAGAAGACACACCTGACAGAAGTCAAACGGTGATAGAGATTGCTCCCCTGCCTTCCCCTTCACTCCAAACATCTTGAAAACATCTGACACAGCAGCACCGAGCGGTGACCCCTCTCAGATCACGTGGTGGTACTGCGTCAGCGAGTAGCTAACTGCGGCGCACAAACAATCCCAGGAGTTCTGAACAAACACTGGGAAGATATGAACCAGTGATAAAGTGTCACGAGCCGAGGTCAAGAACGCCTGTCGTCAGCCTTTCCGGATCACCAGTAAGTCACTTGTAGCAAGTTAACAGCAACATTTCCGTGGAATATTTTTATGTCCACTATTATTACTGCAGGGGAAAGGGGTAGCAGTAGAAGGATGTGCATGTGAACGGCGCTATTTGTTCGTGTAAACATGGGGGACGTCAACTGAAGAAAGAGAAAGAATGACGTATGAAAACGGTGATATGCTCACTGTTGTAAACGGAGAGTTTCAGCAGCGAACAACGGAACTGACACGAGGACAGTCGGTTAATGAAAATGGATGCGACGGGGGCAGTTTGACTGGGTGAGCTGTGTAGCCAACCAACCACCCTATGTGGTACGAACAGTTCACAGGGGCACAACGGGCAGTCGTGTTTGGGTGTAGGTAGGTGTATGCATGTGTGCGTGTGCAATTGTGTGCAATCCAGCGTGTGCATGTGTGCAGTCGAGCGTGCGCCTGTGTGCATGAGACCATGGGCCTGCGCAGGTCTTGGACACCTGCAAATAACTTGAGGTGACTAACAGCCACAACTGACGTCATAGCGACGAAGGGCGACCAGAGAGAAGCTAGAGATTGGAAGGGGGAAAGAAATGACAGCATGTGTTGAACAACAGTGATGGCTGTGGACATGTCTGTACGTAAGTTTTAATAATCACTCACTAGTGTCAGTACCAGAAATTACTACTAAAAAATCCCCCAATGCTCGTGAAAACTAATACGTTAGTAGGAAAGTTTGTTTTTATCTCACGCTTATTTTACAAAGCCAAATGAAATCGAGGACAAGAAACTAGTCCAATCTTGTCTAAAACACTATTCAAGATCGTCAGAACTGGATGTGATCCAGACGTGAAGAAAGAAAACAAGATAATCACAGACTGTAGGATCAAATTTTTGCAAAAGTCTCGTACAGGAGAAGTTGCAAGTATTGGCGGAAGGGTGAGCTGTTCGATTGAAACTGGATGAAATCTGTGTCGCAGACATTTGAATTCTTAAACGCTTTGTTTTTTTTCCCCTTTGCCTTTGTCGGGTAATGGCGATGCAAGGTGTTTATATTGCGAAGCCTTTATCGCTACACGCCATTGATGACCGTGTAATTGCAAGTATTCTCCGCAACACATACTGTCATTTGTAAGCCATTCCACAGTTTGAGGTAGGCATTTGTTACTGTTGTGTGTGTGTGTTGTTGTTTGTTTACCTCCTGAAGTTTTTATTTCAGGTTTATTTTCGGTTTGATGACCCTTAAAAGGTCTGCGGCGTTAAGGCTCATGCTTTTGCTTGGTGGACTTGGTTGTTTTCATGATAAATTACGACTGTTTGTGGTATTTGTGCCATGTGAACGAAAACAATCATGTTTAAAGCTGAAAGACCTGTTCATGAGGATATGCAAGGCTCATACGTTTCCTATGTTGCACCTGCAGTAGGCCGAACATTCACGGTGTGTCTAAAGCAAAACAAAAACATTGATGACTAATTATAGTCCTACCTGTCTGAAACAAGATGTAATTTATTTTCGTCGAATTTGGATGAAACTCGGATTGGGATGCAGACTCTTACTAAATATGCAGTGTGACTCAAAATAATTGCAATAAATATCTCGATTGAACTGTGCTTTTGGGACTGTTTTCTCTCGTCTGGACAATGCGTGTTACATCGGTACAAGAGGCCTCAATTGCTGGTCGTTCTCTTATTTATGCACCAAAGCATTCTAGACGCCCCACACCTTTGTCTAGGCAGCAACCACTGGCACTGTCATGCTTGAAGCACCCTATTCTCATTTTCGTATTGCTTATGTGCAATGCCAACGAGGGTTGCTGTATAAATTAATCATATCGCGACACGATAAGCATTCAGGACAGACAGCTTTTGCATGAACTATTTTTATAAAAAGCTGGATGACCTGCGCATGGGTAACTTTGTTTCTTCGTCCACATCACAGTGCACTTAAGGTTCACGACAGCAGACAAGTACTTTTATTATGGGACACGTGCAGAGATCATAAAATAATACTACTTTATATCTCTGTCCAGTGACTGACTGTGGGACTGAAGAGGGGGAATAAGTAGTGGAAAGACGTTGCACTGGATAGAGAGTAATCTAAGAATTTGGTTAGTAAAAAAAAAGTCTTAAACGAATTAGGGAAGTCAGGGCTGAAGACGCTGTCCTTCTATCAGATTGATGAGTGAATTAAGCAGAAACAAGGTCGCGACATGTTAAGCTGACCAACACAAATATTTCTCCCCCTACCCCGAAACAAAACTAAACAAAACAAAACCGCACTATCTTCAACACTAAAATCAGCAAAGCCCTCAATTGGCAGTGTGCAGGATAAAGGTAAAGGCTGCTCCCTGACCTTTTTCAGGTGGTAGAGGTGACGGTGTAAGAGACCCCCTCTATTCTGTGGGCCAGCATCGTGAGGGGGGTGCCCATGTCCTCTCCCCCTCTGTCCTACCTCCCCTAACCTATGGGTCAGGTAGCCATTCTCAGCTGGTGGACTGTGGGAGGTGTGGTGTATCGAACCTGCTCTTTCGGGTTCGGAGACCAGCGCTCTGCCCGCTCGCCCGTCCCCTTCCTCAGTCTGCAACATAGAGAAAAAAGTCGCAAGTCAAACACCTGCAAGTGCGCGTATGCACGCAAATGGCATACCCACACATGCAATCCCACGCATACCATAAGATTCGCCAGAACATACCTTAAAAATACCTTAGAATTTCCCGTCATCTGTGCACCTCTTCCCCGCTCTGTAATCTTCTCATCAGCTCGATTTCTTGTTTATTGCATGGCGTCCCAATTTTTTCACTCTTGCAATAGAAAAAACTGAACTGCACGAAGCGCTGTTCAGAAAAAAATATTTGTGGAGCACATGTTACGCCAGGTGCGTCCGTACTCTGTCTCCAATATCACGTCCGTGGGCGTCATAAGTTAACGTGTAACTAGCACATGAACCCCGCAGTGAGTGATAAACCCGATATTCACGACAACACGTAATGGAATTTCGCTCCACGCTGCTTAAAACTTTCCTGTCTCCTCCCCCATCTATAACCTTTTCTTTCTTTCGTTTCTTTCTTTCGTTTCTTTCTTTCGTTTCTTTCGTTCGTTTATTTCTTTCGTTTTTTTCTTTCGTTCTTTCTTTCTTTCTATTCTTCTTTCTTTTTCTTTTTATAAGGGGCCGAAGGCCTGAGCACTGAAGTTTTTGTTTTCTCTCTTCTTCTCTCTGGTCCTCTAGGATAGCATTGTAAAAGCAGGATGTTATTGTTTTTTAAAAACCCAAGGCTATGCTCCTGATCATACATGTGTATTTGTAAAGGCAAAGTCAGCTCCACCCATGACAGTTGTTGCCTTTCAAGAGTTTACAAAAGGGGGCGCCTAACGTGATTTCGAAATAAGCCATGCATGTAAAGGACGTCATCAACCCGTAAAATGTATTTCGGTTATTAATGTGCTGCGGGTTTCGAACCGGATGCTAAGCATTATAAACGGAAACTAGCCCGGGGACCCGGGGCTGCCCGGGCTTTTTCTTTGAAAAAAAGAGTACGAAAAAGTCGCAATTTGGTTTCACCAATCAACGCCGAGAGGCTATAATCTTAAGCCTTACCCGCCAACCCCTACCCCTTCATTCACCCCACCACTACACCTTTACTAACCCCCCACTTCTTACCCTTCCCTAACCCCACCCCTAACTCCTACCCTTCACTAACCCCCACCCTACCCCACCTTTCCCCGGAAACACCCTCGGCCCCTCCTCCTCGAGACGTCATAATCTTAAGCCTTACCCCACCCCTACCCTTTTATTAACCCCTCACCACTAACCCCTACCATTCCCTAACCCCACCCTTCCCCTTCTCCCTTGTTTTCTTCTCTTCCTCTCTCCAACTCTCTCTTTCTATCTCTCATGCCGTAACTATGTAGCCTACTTATCTGTGACCATTGGAATCTTTCCGTATGTGCATGAAACATTGAAAATGACAAGGGAGAGTATCTACAGATAGACGGTTTGCTCTTTGTGCTGGCAAATGAGAGAAGGAACAACAGAAACGGTGCGCAGAGACTGGTTAACAGCGGGTATAAGTGTAGGTACTGTGTCTTCTTTCTACAGATCGAGGCAGCAGCAAGGAGACAGCTGAGAAGCTAATAAGACACGGCCAGCCCTAACCCAACTCCGGGACCATTTTGTCCTGTTCCACTCAGAACAAAGAACAACCATCCTGCTTACTATCCTGCGTGTTGGCGTAATTACTAGCCATGGGTGGCATGGCGCAAATGGACGATGAGCCGCGTTTCAGACGGGAGAAAGGCTCAAGGATCCTTTGGATTATCGCCATAGTAGCCGCCATATTGGGAGGCTTTACTATCGGCATTTTGATTGGTCGCTTTGCCACTTGCCCCTCAGAGGATCAAGGTCAAAGCCAAGGTCAAGACCTAGAGATTGAGAATCTCTTAATGGAGACGATAAGTGCGACGAACATAGAAGACAATTTGAGGCAAGTAATGAAGTCACGTATGGGGAGAGAGGGCTGGGATGGATTAGTGGTGGAGGGACTACGGTAAAAGCGACACCTCTTTCAATTATTTCATTTTTCTTTCTTTCTTTTTCCTTTCTTTCTTTCTTTCTTTCTTTCTTTCTTTCTTTCTTTCTTTCTTTCTTTCTTTCTTTCTTTCTTTCTTTCTTTCTTTCTTTCTTTCTTTCTTTCTTTCTTTCAAGTTAATGCTCATGAGAGCTTACATCTGTAAATCAGTACTGAATGATTATTTTTGTGTTTTCTTCTCTTCTCTATTCCTCCTTTCTTGCCTCGTACCCAGTCCACTTTCCTTTCATCCTCCATGTCTTCTGTTACTCTTTTTACCATATTCCCTCCCTGTCTTCTCTTTTTCTTTCTCACTCTCTCGCGCGCGCACACTCCCACCCATACCCATACCCACACCCACACCCACACCCACACCCACACCCACACCCACATCCACATCCACATCCACATCCACATCCACACACACGCACACACGCACACACGCACGCACGTACGTACGCACGCACGCACGCACATCAATGAACTCACTCTCCCTCCCACACACACACATTTATAAACTCACACCGCGGACAACAGAAGGGGTATCCCCAAACAGCTCTACTACAGTGTGTGTGTGTGTGTGCATGTGTGTGTGTGTGTGCGCGTGCGTGCGTGTGTGTGTGTGTGTGCTATATTTCACCTATAATTAGGGTGTAGTTAAGGAAACGTTGTAACTGACCTAAGTACTCAGTTCATTATCGTGAACTTAGTGTATGTAACCTCTACTAACTCCCCCCTGCCCCCTCTACACACCTTTGGCTGACATAATTTTGATTAGCACCTCACCCTAAACATTCCCTGGCCCCTAACATTAAAAGGATACTGTCAAACCTTTTCACAATTTCTTTAAGCATTTGAAGAAGCAGAGGTGGGGCTTTTTTTGGCTAAGCCACTGTAACTTATGACTTCATAAAAATGTTCTCTTACTACAGGTTTTTGACGCAGAGTCCGCACATCGCTGGAAATCAAAGAGACTTTGAACTTGTCGAATACCTGAAGAGAAAATTCGTAGAGTACGGGCTGGATTCTGTGAAGTCAGCTCCATATCAAGTTCTGCTCTCCTATCCTGACCAGAATAACTCCAACAGAGTACAGCTTTTGAACGGAGCAGGAAATGTTGTCTTTGACTCAACAGAAACTGAAAGCAACATCTCTCACCTTCCAGGAGTTATTCGCCCCTTCCTTGCTTATTCCCCTTCTGGGATAGTTACTGTGAGTATGGAGAAACTTTCACAATAAGTACATTGAGTACTAGTGCACGGACAATTCTGTAGTTACCGAAAAAGTTTTGTGGCATAAGGTCAACATAGGATGACAGAATCGTCCTAATGGTAGAAAACCAATTTTTGCACGACAAAGGTTTATTGCCGTACATAGAAAACATTATAAATAATAAGTGAAAATGTGAATATTAAATTAAATCATCCGTGGGAATAGTAAGAAAAAAGAAATGTGCACATTATTGTTTGTCGTTTTACAAGTCTAATCCTGTCTAATCCTGTCTAATCCTGTCAAATCCTGTTTAATCCTGTCAAATCCAGTCTAACCCTTTTTGTAGGTAAGAAACATGGTGGCAGACTGGAAAGTCTGATTTTCTGATATTTAAACTCCAGACCTCCAAGCTGATCTACGTGAATTATGGACGAGTTGAAGACTTTGAATACCTGAAGAATAATCGGACGATGAACTTCACTGACTCTATCGTCATCGCAAGATATGGCAAGATCTTCAGAGGCAGCAAGGTATCGAAAACATCGCTAAGGAATCCGTTTCTTGCAGTTAGGTTCATTAATCATTTGGTGTCCTTATCATTTGATCTTCTTCACAAACGTTAACTTTGGTGTCTTCGGAAGGCCTCGGAAAGTGTATACGCACCCCCTTCCACCTCATTTCTTTCTTTTTCCTCCAAACGACTTACAATGTTTTCCCTCCCCTCGTCAGGTGGAGATCGCGGCTCGTTACGGGGCCGCAGGTATCATCATCTACTCCGATCCCGCTGACTACACCTGGCCCGAAGAAGATGCTAGAGTTGTCCCCGACACTTGGTGGCTGCCACCTAGCGGCGCACAGAGAGGGTCCATCTTTACCGGCGATGGAGACCCGTTAACCCCAGGATATCCAGCTTTATGTTAGTACCTGTATAGCGACGTCACGAACCCTAAACGAACCTATATAATGCAAGATAACTTCTTAACATCATATCAACTCAGACCCAGAATATTTGGCTTTAATTAGATTTGTACCACGAGATCAAACACCACAGCTGGGATAGCTACACACCTGTGGTTACTTCAAGTCTGAGCGTGAAATAAAACTGTGTCCTGCGTTATCACTTTACTGCAAAAAGCGCCAACTGTGCTATACAAAAGAGTTGGAGGTTTTAAATATTTTCTTCTCTTTCTGACCTTATGTACAAGCTTTCAGTTTGCAGGATTAACACATATTTACACAGTTTTATATGAAAAATAGCATTTATAGATTCTTACGCACGTTACAGCCACAGCCTACAGGTATAATGAGACTGACCCCCAAGTGCACTTGCCAACGATTCCAGCAACTGCCATGGGCTATGGAGGAGCAATACATTTCCTGAGGTCAGTCTGTACACACATCATCATAATCATCGTCACCCTCTTCACGCATGAAGTCCATGGATAAATCTATCTATTAACGACCTTTTGACTTTTTTGCAATCCAAACTTTGGAGGTTCCATAGAAAATTCACAAGCACTTTGTAGTTACATCCGACAATAGCCGAAGTTGTAAACAATATGACGGGCAACACAGCACAACGAAAAGCTTGGACTGCCAGCATGAATATTTCTATCGGATGCAATAATGTACAGCTAGTGTAATGTAATGCGCATCAGACATATGACAGAACTGTCCTATAGTTTGCACAGTATGCTGTTAGATTTGTGGGATACTGGCGCGTTTACCACAGTTTTTAGTCCAGATATGTCTGTATGTACCAAGTCCCTTCGACCTGCGTTATAGTACTCAGCACGTCAACAACCAAATGACGGCAAAATAATATAAAGGAATTCTCTTAACAGAACAGTAGAAATTCGCTAGTATCAGTAGCACTGGGTATACATGACAACAGACTATCGTTGTACAATGCTTTCTCTTCAAATTAGCAAAGAAAGTTACTTTCTATATTGGCCAAAAATTATGCTCATTTTTGTGATTTGAATGACGATGTCTATAGAGGAGAGAGGGATGGAAGATGCAAATCGTCAACGTGATGTGAAAAGCGATATATTTGCAGGTATTTCTTATTGTCATAACAGTAACCACACGTGACAGGTAAGGGTCGCTGTCATTGAAATGGATCCGAGAACCTCAGAGAACCTCAGACTGAGTTGCCTGGTTGTTTTTATTTGCTGTGTGCTTCAGAGAAATGCAAGGCGAAGAGGGTCCATCAGACTGGAAAGGCGGCCTGAATGTGACCTACGCACTAGGGCCGACACTCACTTCCAATCTGTCCATTCTGTTAAACGTGACCACCAGCAACAGCGTCAGGAGAGCGGACAACGTCATCGCCATCTTGAAAGGCGCCGTGGAACCTGGTAAGGGAAGGTCTTGTGAATAACAAACGTCTTGCTGTGTTGGTAATATCTTCGCAAACCCATCCCAGGGACCGAGATTTGAGAGAGAGAGAGAGAGGATTGTGGGACACACACACACTACACTACAGGAAGTCCTGTATATGGCAAATTCACCACGGGCACGGTTTTTTGTTTTGTTTTGTTTTGTTACTAAGAAATGATGCGAAGCAATTTCAACTATCGATAATCAACGCTATATTGGTTCGTCCAACACTCTAGATAACTCCACCAAGATAAACATTCAACACCCAGAGTGTGTCCCGAACGTCTGCAATCTTTACTTCAAAGCATTGGCTGCAGATTTAAATTATCCGTCTTTCCAAGTTGATAGTTTCCGCCGTATTACTGAGCGGAGATGAGTATTTACTGTATGAGAACAAACACCGTGCATCTCACGTAAATACGAATTTCGTAAACACACATTTTTGATCATGCAAAGTATTTGTAATGGAAAGGCGTCCGGATGGACTGTACAACCCATCAAATGTTTCTAAAAACCTTCTACTTGTGACTTGAGTTGACACCTGAACTGATTTCATTTGTTACCTATAATTCCAACCACAGACCGATACGTGTTGATGGGGAACCACCGTGACGCGTGGGTGTACGGCGCTATTGATCCTTCAAGCGGAACAGCTGTCATGATGGAGGTGGCCAGAGCAATGGGACAGCTGGTGAAGGAAGGTGAGTGAAATCGCAATCAGTTGTGTATTGCTTCAAGTCCGGTCTGTAAATCGTGAAAACGCAACACAGAATGTCTCATCACATCATTGCATACTGTCCCCATTGTCCGTTGCGAACGGTTCTACGTACGCGTTCCTGCACTCAGATTTAAATTAGATTAACTTAGTTCTTTCTATAAGTTCTATAAATGACACATTTACTGTGGAGACGTTTTCTGACTAAGAAATGATGCGATGGACATTACTGATGGTCGACTCTATGTTCATTCATCTAACACTGACGATGATTGTACTATACACTTTCAGGGAAATGGCGACCACGTCGCTCTGTCATGTTCTGCTCGTGGGGGGCGGAGGAGTTTGGCCTGCTTGGCTCTAACGAATGGGTAGAGGTAAGACTGGGCTTGGGTGCAGTTTTATTGGAAATAGTTCTGCATAATGACAGCCAGAAATCTATTCTCCCGAAAGCAGTCAGATTAACAACCAGTCAGTGTACATATTGTTCGTTCTGTCAGATCGCTGTCTTGCAAGAAATCCGAAGACGTGAAGATAAGTTCTGAACGTAATAATACATTACAAAAATTTTTACGACTGCTTTTTTTTCTTTTCTTTATTTCTTCTTTTCTGTCTGTCTTGTTTTATTCTTTTTATCTGTCTTTTGATTTGTCTTTCTTTTCTTTAAATAGGCCATGAAGTAGTCGCAATTGTTCAGATCCTTATCTTTGGAAGCAAATAGACATAAACAATCTAACCACAATGAAATACAACTGATGACAGACACTTTGCTTCTGTTCTTATCAGGAGTTGACAGACACTATAAATATAGCCTTAAATGACTTCCTTATTGTTTTGCAGCAATATGTGAAATTCTTGGGTGCGAGAGCTGTTGCATATGTGAACATCGACATCGCTGTGCAAGGTAACTAGACTATCAGGAGAACCAGTCTGCACTTAAAAATACAGAGGAACACATTCCAAAGCCTAAATGTCAATGCCTAAATCATGATCTCAAGTACCCTTTCTATAGATGAGGAGACTACAGGAGAAAAAAGCCGCGCGAGTGTGTGTGTAGGGGAGGGGAGAGGCGTATGCGCGCACTTGCGTGAGCTGTCGGCGTGTCCTCTGCGTCCAGTTCAATGCTGTGCCTTATTGAATAATGCAGAGCCATGAAACACACACACACACACAATGAGTAGAAGGTGTCAACTACCAGTCATAAAGCGATGTGTTTACTTTCAGGTAATTATTCCTTCCGTTCGCTGGGCACACCTCTCATGTACAAAGCTGCATTCGAGGCTGCGAAAAAGGTTAATAATGGTTTTCTTACGCCTATCGCTATTTTCGTCTTCATTAACCATAAACTTAGACACGTTCAGCTGATAAATGAATGACGCAGACGCAAGCACTCACGGAATCGGATGCACGGGGGTTACGGACGCTCATGCAAAGTGAGGGCAGCCACAAAAGAAGGAAGGAAGAAGGAAAGAAAGAAAAATAAAGAAAAGAATGAAGTCTTTTCTGTGTGGCACGACAGGTTTTAAAGTTTCCAAGAATGACAATGGTGGATGGATGGATGGATGGATGGATGGATGGATGGAGGTGGGAGGAGGGACTGGGCGGCTTGCAGACTGACTGACTGACTGACTGACATTGTTGTGGAAGAAACTGTCTTGACCGCTTTGCGTTGCTGTGGAAATACTTTTATGTCTAAGATGCGCTAATGTGAGAATTCCTTTTATATTGCCCTGTTTGTACATCCGTGACAGTGTGCGTTGAGTAGATGTATATTATCGACGTTCTTATGAAGGTAAAGAAAGACGATAATGTCTTGTTAGAAGAGAATTGCAAAGAAGTCTTTGTTAGTTATAACAGGACAACGTATTGACGCATTTCGATTGTTTCTCTGTGTCGCTGTAGGTGCCAAATCCGAATGAAGCAGAAGTCAGCCAGAACAGAGTTACTGTCTACGATACCTGGAAAAACTCTTTCCCATGGGGGGCTGATCGCCCTGACGACCCACAGTGAGCTAACAAACTGAAGCTCTAAAAGCAACATAATATGTTAGCTTGTTAGCTTTCGATGCTAAATGCAGATGCAGATTAGTATTAAAGTATGACATATTACTTGTGCTAATGCAAAAGAGTATTCAGCGAAATGTTTTATACTTGTCTCCCGTAACATGGATACCAGTTAGTTGAACATATACACACCGCACGCACGCACGCACGCACGCACGCACGCACGCACGCACGCACGCACGCACGCACGCACGCACGCACGCACGCATGTATATATACATATATACAGACTCTTTTATAATGCATATGTACGCAGCATGGTGGCAACAGACCTTAGACTACTAGACAGAAAAAGGTATAATAAGAGGAGATGCGAACTCAGGCAGACGAGCAGAGTGTTTCGGGTTTCATGCCACCAAAGCATCGGTACTCAATTTATACTTTTCTTTTTGAACAGATGAAGACGGACCATTCAGCCATTCACGAATATTTTGATCAGAATATTTCTAACTGTAAAATGCATCTTTTCCAGGGTAGGGGAGCTAGGGTCTGGGAGCGATTACGCCCCTCTCCTGCAAATTGGGGGCATCACGTCTGTTGACCTCCGTTACACTTATAACTCCGTACGTGTGATCGAGTTTGTTAGTTAATGGTTATTTCCATTATATTGAAACTTTATTTGCTGGTGCAAATTTTCTATCTGAATTCATTTTATTAATACAAATAACTCTGTTTACACAATGACAAAAAGTCGGTCTGTTAGTTCCAGAAAAATTACAAGCATCCTATTTCTTTTAGTTTCCAAGAAAATGAGTTTTGCACACAGACTGAAGCTGAAGTGTGTTGACTGACTGAATGGATGGATGGATGGGTAGATGGAGCTTACAGGATTCAAACAACCACGGGGGGTATCAGGACCCTCAATGTATTATTAGTTTGTCATTCTAATAGATTGTTCTTCCTTAGCACCAAGGTGCAAAATATTAGAAGTAAGGCTGTCTGCTTACCGAACTGCCGCTTTGGTTTCAGAACAAGTATAAAATTGGCTCGTATCCACTGTACCACACAGAATACGAGACTTTTGACGCGGTCAAAACACTTATAGACAAAGAATTTAAGGTATGCATTAACTTATGTCTCTAATGCCTTTCACGAGGGCTTTTCTTAATCAGATGATTGCATGACCATAGCTTGCCAAACTCGGTCACACATATACAAATGGCCAGCTTTGACGAACATATATCCGCCCGGTTAAGAAAGGGCTTCTTGAATTTTTTTTAGACCCGTTAAACTTGCTTCACGCAAAGTTTCAAAATCACTTGTGTGTTATAAAAAGTACATATGAAGTGGTTCGTGTTTGCATTACAAGCGAAAAGGATTAAATCAAGAAATAAGAGGTCAGTTCATGCGAAATATCGTTTATGCAACCTCCAAGTGTCTCTTGGTCCAGTACCACCGAGCTGTGGGCCAAGTGGGCGCTGAGATTCTCCGCTCTATGGCCGACTCCCTCATCATTCCCTTCAACGTCTCCGACTACGCCTGGGCGCTAGAGAAGAACAGACAGACGCTGGACAGAGAATTCGGAACACTGTTGGGGGACAACGTCCGTAATTACAGTACGTCAGAACTTTTTGTTTTGTAAGGACAAACACTAACCGCGGAGAATGGAGAATTTTGTCACTACAGCTTCAGCATGAACTTATTCAGATACCGTTTCTGGAATCTGTAAAGGCCTTTCGTAATCGAAGTCTTTGAACTTGGCTATAGAATGCCCCTATAGATAAGAAAGGCCTTCGGACTGCGAATTCGTGGGTAACATCATGTTTATATTATCACGATAAGCCCACAGGCTTTCATCAGACACTACACTTGCTGGGTACAAGACCTTAGTCTATGGCCATCTATACTGGTACTTTTGTATGAACAGACCCACAGATTAAAAAAACCAGAACGAATGAACGAACAAAGGGACGGACGAATGAATGAACGAAGGGACGGACAGACCCACGCACGTACGCACGCACGCAAGTGCTTTTAATTTGTATTTTTGGTTCTTTGTTCCAGCGGATTTAAAGAAAGTCATAGCAGGTTTCAAGGAAGACGTGGAGGCTTTTGAAAAAGCTGTATCTGGAGTCGACAAAGAAGAGTATGTATATACACGGTGACAGGGGGGAATAATCGAAGTTCCACTGACGAAACTCAAGTGGAAGAAAAGGGGAGGGGTGGTGGAGGCAGTACTTGATGTACTTGATCCATGGTGAGGATGCGATGCGTGTGTTTTCAGAATGTCAATTTGTGCCCACACAGTTAATGTTAGAAATACATTGTGTTGACATCCAGCCCAATGGCCGTGCGCATGATCAATGACCAGCTGTTATTACTCGAAAAGGCTTTTCTGGACCCCAAAGGACTACCATCTAGGCCGCTGAAAAAGTGAGTTTCTAGCGGCAAGCAGTCCCAGTACATACATGCTTAGCCAGATAACGACATTTTCAAAAAGAATGCAGTGTTTGAATATGGTAAGAAAGTAAACTAAATCGCGAAGTGGACAGGAAAAATAGGAAAAAAGTAAACTTGCTCTAACGGACATAAGCAAATGCAAAACACTGGACACTCAAATGAACGTCATATTGACTTTCCGGCACACAGTGAGAGAAACGACAGCTTAGGGACTTCTGAACAATTTTTTTAAAGCTAAGGAAATCTTTATTCGAAGCGAAGCAAGAGCAGTTGTGTAGACAGACAGACAGACAGACAGACAGACACACTGACAGGCAAGCAGGCAGGGAAGCAGGCGGGCGGACAGGAAGATGTCGAAAATTTACATGTATCTCAACAATCTGGAACAGAGTTGGAATTTTTTTTCTTAGAACATTTAGAATTGAAAGTGTCCCCTTGGGAATTCCAGAAGGTGAAATTTCTGACTAAAGTATTCTTTTTCAGGCACTTGATATTCGCTGAAAATGCTAATGATGTATACGCCGGCAGTAGCTTCCCAGGGCTGGTGGACCTTCTTTTTCAAATCGACAAACTGAGTGGCGAGGAACTGGCGAAGCGTTGGGAAGACGTGCGCCACCATTTCTCTGTCCTTCTGTTCGCTATACAGGCAGCGGGCTTCACGCTGAGGGACGCCGTTGGCTTTATCCAGGAGACCTACTGACCGCCTTTTTCTGTGGCTGCTGACTCGGGCTGCAACACATAGCGTGGGACAGATTTTATTTCATGCGACATAGAACACTTAACAAGAAATCCATAGTTCCACACAGCCTACCTAAGAAGCTGAAGTCCTTCTCGCTAGGTATTAGGAAATCGACAAAAACATTTTCTGCTTTAACTCGCCGTTTCTTTACATGTGACATGTATCTACAAATAAAAGTTGGAAACAATGGTCCTCCTCCTCATCATCATCAATCATCGGCGTTGTCATCGTCGTCATTAATTTATAATTTGGAAAGATGTGCGCTATTATTTTGCATCCTTACAAACATTACATAATGAAGTGTCGACTATATTATGGATCAATTCACTTCCATTTATATTAGAAATACATTTTGGTGATGTCCTTTTAATGCAGAGTATTTATCGGGCCTTTAGGATTTTGTTTATATTTGTTTTTCCGTTTGTGGACTGTTCAGACAGCTTGTGTTTATGTTTCATATTAGAATTAGGAAAGAATTTGGGTTAGCGGTGCTTTGTTTTCTTTTTTATGAAATTTTTTTTTCTACACCGAATCTAACAGTTCAAACATTGTTCAGATTTAATATTATTCGCTCATCCTCTGAGCATTAAAAGTGATTGTTCGCACTTCTGCAGCTATCAGTACACTACATTACAGACCCTGACTAACAGGACCCAGTCGCATAATATCCGGCCGTGACATGGCCCAACTGTTGGCACGGAGTTTCCCATCCACCATCCACCACCCCCACCCCGAGAAAAGAACCAGTCAACCAACCTCATCCCTTCATCATCATTGATTACATAATGTCGTGTTATGCGTGTTTGTGTTATTAGCTGATTTTATGCATTTTCAAAAGTTTCTAGATGTATATTTTTACTTTTCACGAGAACATAGATTTACAGAAAATGTCGGTATTACACATTCTGAATCATAAGCATAATCAGATTTTTGCAGCATCTGACTTGACAGATATTAATAAATTTAACCAGAACCTGCCGAAACTGGGCATTAATTTGTTTTGTTTCCTCTGAAATCAGATAACAGTAGACACACATTGCCTGCATCAATAAAGGCTGGAGGATGGGGGTGGGGTGTGGGGAATCTAGTTGCTTTGTTCGGAGCAAGAAGACAGAGCGTATGGAAAGCAAATGAAAGAGACTCCTCATGGTAGTTTGTCGCAAGATTCTCTCGCAGGTGAACATTTTTTGGTTGTAGGCAGCACACATCCGTAGAGAACAGAAGGCCGCTTTTCTACTAAATACTGCGTATTCTGCTTACTGTCATTTCAGAGAAAGTGAATGTGTGCGTGGGCACATGTATGTCGGTGACTGTTGCTGTGGCTCTGCCTGGATGTCGTTGTATAGGTACACGCGACTATGTACGTATGTTGTGCAAGTCACTATGTACGCATGTGCGAGCGTGTATATATCTTGCTGATGAACTAAAGACTTCTCTTTATTTTGTACCACGCTTCTTGTCTCGCTGAACAGTCGTTACAAATTCCACAAATCGGGAACAGTGCTGCGCTGTGAAGCTATACATTTGGCAGAAATGTCTAGTTGTAAGCATCTTTGTTTCACTGTGACAGTTTTATTGAATTCTATATTTTCTTACGACTTGCACAAGCTATCCTCCTGACAGCAAGCAGAGTTTCGTAGCCGAACAAACTATGGCCGCTCGGGGAACGCGCTGGGAAGGGGGGGGGGCAGGCACGAAGACGTCATTGCTGACATTGTCGTCAGCACGAGACTTGACGTCATCAGTAGGTCATACAAACATGTCAACCGTTCACGCCTCGGCCAAGCATAGATTATGCGCGAACTGAAACTTGGTTTTTGCATTGGTTTTGTGTTGACGATGGTGACTTTGGACGACAGCTAAGTATGGAAACCTGGTTCTCAGAATGAGGAGAACTCGCCGACTATCATGGTGTCTCACGGCATCGCGCTGAGGTGCGATTCACAGCATCTGTTGGCAATTCTTGTAGGATGGATTTTCGCAGTCTGCGAGATCGAAGGTGGGACCATTGAGATTATAGTTTATGTTTGGTCTGATTCGTCTGCATACGATATTTTAGGCTTTCCATATTTCCATCGTTTCCTTAACACAAACTTTAAATAATGGTATAATTTCTTTTCAGCATTACAGCTCCCCTTGTCGTAAACGAGTGGCAAGAAAATCGAAAGGGAAATGTTCAGGAACCCTAACTAAAATTGTGCTTTGGGTTGGATTTTTGTTTGCTCCAAAATAGCAACTAGCTCTATGTCAGTAGCCAGTCCTATACTCCTGTAGACAAGCACTACACATAGCGGAATTACATATACACACGAAGAGACTTAATCCTATGGTATTCTCACTATCCAGGTGATAAGTTCGTACTTGTGACGCCCAACTTCCCACAGTAAATCCGTCCATCTAATATAGCAACTGTATTATAGGCCTACAGGGCCTTGTCACCTGTGTTTTACCTGACTCTACCGAGATGGATTAAAAATGATTCAGATTCGGGAAATCTCAAGGAGTAATAAAAACTAAAAGTTTCTCTGACAAATGAAACTTCCGCTGTCACTTTCGACTGATGAATTAATTATACTTCCTCGACTAAAATGGCGAGAGGAAAAAATGTCAAAATAGTTCTCTTTCTTAGACAAGGTTTAGACACTGAAAATAAATGTTAATCTGGCACATTTCTGTGAAACAAAGATATTGGGGAAGTACCTACACGAATCAAGGAACTTATTTTAGTTTTATATCAGATATCCTATGCTTGGTTATAATGCTAAGCGGTCCTTGAACCTTGCTTGAAAAAACGAAGAGTTACATAAAGCATGCACCAGAAAGAATTTCGATTCATCAGTTTGATGTCACCTCGTAGATATGGGTTCTTTGCTAAGGTGCGATGACGACAGAGGTGATACAACATACACGCACACATTCTGCTGTGGAACCGCCAGGCGTGGTGCGAAGGCCCGGGTCGTCTTTAGACTACTGCGCCCAGGCATGTGCCAAGGTAAGGTGTTCATTCCCTTGTGACGAAGTCTCTAGAACGCAGGTTCAGTTCTTTAACAAAATTCTGTTTAAGTCAGAGGCCTATTCGAGTGTGCACACGGTGACATGGAAACAATATTGTTCACAGAATTTTGTTGCACAAGACGAGAAGTAACTTTTGTACCTCTTTTGTAGGCTGATTGCTTGAAAGTTGTGCAGGTACAATTAAAAAAACGTCCAAAACAAACCAAAATAAACAGACGATCAAAAGACGTCCACAGTGAAACACTATCTTGTCATTCTGGAGATCTTCTTGCAAAGTAGCCATGAGTAAGTTGCCAAAAAAGCGTTCATACCTTCTTTTTCATAGAAAAGATTATGTTTAATTTTCTATGAAAAGAACAGCATTGTAACGGAAAGATAAACATTCATACAGTCCACTCAAAAATGCTCTTTGGTCATCGACAGAAATGATTTTCCGAAAGACATTTTAATGAGATTAACTGTAGTGAATTCATTCCGCAGATTAACTGCTTCACGGAATCTGCGAATGTAGGAAGTCTGGAGACTTGTAAACACAACGTTACCATGATAGGACATTTGTTAATCACTTAATGACATTCGTTAGACACCAAGTTTTGGACCCACAAGCCATACAGCTGTGCAATAAAAGCAGTTATCAAAGAATAAGACAACTAAAGTGTCCTGCTCTGAAAACAGAGGTAAATAAAAAGTATCGAGACATAGACTGTCATTATAACTACTATAATTATATTATGACTTGGACCGTTGAGGATACATATTTAAATCTGCATTTAGCACTCTGCAGGTAAGAGTGATTGTTAGTTACGTTTTTACCCTTTCATGTTGGTCAGGAGACGGAGATCAACTGCAAATACTTCAAGTTTTTGAACGCAACACGCACTTGTCTCCTGTCCGCAACTGACAGTCCTACAGTTCGTCGCATGGCAGAGGCCAAGCGCCCGGTTCTCGGCGTGCCAGCCGCAGAGAAGTCAGCACGTGAGTATAAGTCAAACTTTACATAACATTTTTCGTAGTCATTAGCATCCTTCAGAAAACAGTTTCACAGTAAATGTTATTCTCCAAGATCTTTATAATGAAGATGCTCTCGTATGCTGTGCCTTGATATCACAGTGTCGGGTTATGGTCTGAATTGTGTGCTCACGTTTGCATCGATTTCTCCACAGCCACAGCTGAAAGGAAAAGAGTAGGAGCCTGGGGTAACGATCAAGAATACAAGGTCGATGACTCTGGAGATCAAAGTGTAGATCTGCAGGTGAGCAAAAGAAAAAGTAAGGGGCTCATAAAGCAAAGACGGGATGCCCCAAGAAGCAGGAGAGAGAGAGAGAGAAACGAATGCGTGCGAGGATGGAGGAGAAAGAGAGGGAAGTTACAAGGAAAGAGGAAGGAGAGTGGAGAAGACAATAAGAGAGACAAACAGACTGAGATATTGAAAAAAGGGCGAGAGAAAGCATATGACTGAGGTGTTTTGAGAACGTTTTGGCATAAACTAATGAAACTGGTTGTATTTGTGGTCGACGGGATCTAAGACAACTGCTGCTGGTTGTCATTCATTACACCTCCGAATGAGAAGCGGATGGCCGAGTGGTTAGAGTGCAGGTCTCCGAACCCGAAGCGGCGGGTTCGATACCCGAGCGACGTACCACGCTTGCCTCAGTCGACCCAGCTGGAAATGGGCGCCTGACTCATGACCTAAAAACAGGTCACGGGACAACGTTTACCTTTTCACCTTTACTCCTCTGACACAGACGTTAAAATATCTGTATGCCCTGTGGTACAACAGTATGTCGACCTTTACAGAGGATGAAAAGCGTCTTGAAAGACCTTCGAGACGAGGTGATTCTCCTGAAGAGGATCCGCGCGTCAGACGAGCGCAAGATGAGCAACAGCAAGGAAATTCTGGATGATCTGACAGCACAACTAGACAACCGTCTCGTAGGTCTCAAGGTCGATGGAGAGAAGTTCAAGGCCGCAGTCCACGCGCTCAGCAACATGCAGCGGGTGCTGGCCAGGGAAATTGGCAGCTTGAAGAACGAACAGAAGGACATTCTCTTGAAACTGGCAGAGGTCGGTGTCACTGTCCTATGACCCAGGGCTGGCTTGCATTCTTATCTCCATTTTATTCGTAAAGGTGTACGTAAAACACACAGGGCGAATGTGCCTTACGACCACTCTTATGATCGGAACTGGAGACAAGAACGCTCATGCAAGCCCGCCCAGGTTGCGCTACGTAGATGTTTTAATATATAGCAGTGATAGCACTGGCTGGCATCTGTAGATATTCCCACCAATGTTAGAAGTTTGAGACAAGAATTTTCTACTCTCCCGATTGCTCGCTCACTCGCTCGCTCAGTCAGTCAGTCAGTCAGTCAGTCAGTCAGTCAGTCAGTCAGTCAGTCAGTCCGGTCCGGTCCAGTCGGTCCAGTCCAGTCCAGTCCAGTCCAGTCCAGTCAGTCAGTCAGTCAGTCAGTCAGTCAGTCAGTCAGTCAGTCAACCGACGAACTAGCTAGTAATTAATCTCTATCCTATTAATACCTTTTCATTCTTCACGCCTCATTTCCTGGCACGCCCCTGATAAACAGAAGGGGCAAACATCAACAACGCCTCAGATGTCATCACCACTCACGTGACCAGTATGAAACAGGGTTGATCTCTGACCTTTGCTTAGATCGAGAAGTCCACCAGTGACCAGGAGACGATGACGGCAACACTCCGGGGGACGGACGGCTCTCTTCAGCGAGACGTGGACTCTGTCAAAGACGGCATCAGCGATCTCTCCCTCAGGCTGGACAAGCTTCGACAGGCTGTCAACAAGGAGATCACCGAAAACAAGGTTCGCAGACCTGTGTTTTGTTCTTGCATTATTCATTTATTTCTTTCCGCGTCCTCTCCGCCTTTCCTTCCTTTCTGTCTCCACCATTATCTCCTTTTGTACTTTTTCTATTTCTTTCTGTCTTTCCGTCTGTCTTTCTTTACCTGTTTCATGAAGCTGACAGTTGCTGATCTTAACCCTTGAGGCATTCTTGCTGAACACGAGAACCCTTTTTAAAAAAAAAATTCATGCCTTTCCAAGGTCGAGACTGTTGTGTGTTCGTAGTCTGCCATATTCTCGCGGGGGGGGGGGGGGACTGGATTTTTTCTTTTTTATTATTTGTCTTAACACCAACACACAAACATATAAGACCACGTTCACGTCCAGAATAAAACCCATGCAGTCTACCCCTTCCCCCAGACTCATTTATAGCTGTCAAGGAGGTTAATTAGAAAACAATGTGATTTTTAAGCTACGACTGTCAGATTGTATCCTGCACTATTAATGTTTTATATGGTAGCCACATTCAGTCAAACTGGTTTATAACATTTTATTTAACGTAAAGGTACCTCTCAAGTCTATATCTATGTAGCAGTAACTGTCTATGGTCCTTTTTATACAAATATTTTCGCTTCTCGCCTGCAGGCGTCTCCTCTCCTCATCAAAATCAAACACAACCAAGGCGCTCTGGCCACGGCGCTGGAGTCAGTGTCCGAGAAGGTGGCGGGCCTTATCACAGAGATGCCAGACGTGACCTCTGGCCTCCGGAGAATGGATCAGAAGGTGTCGAACCAGGGTCTGTACACTCGGGAACTGCAAGGCAAGCTGAAGGTGCTGTACAAGAGTCTCGTGCAGATCAAGAAAGACATCGGAGACCTTCTTGACCCAAGAGTGAGTCATTCACCCGTCTAGCACAGAGCATGGCCCTGCGATCAGCTCAAACTACAGTGGTATTCGGGAGCATGTTAAGCAAAAGAAAAAATCAGTGCTCTTTTCTATAGATGGTGGGCTGATCTCGAAAGGTCTACACTGTTCAAGATCTTTGCTAAAATAAACTTTTTGTGTTGCTACCGAAGAATTCAGCGACATGCCCGGCGGCCAGACTATATATACTTCGATGTGTGCTACTCTTTTCGCACCATCGACTTCAGCAGCATGACGGACAAACAGACGGACACAGGGATCGACTCGCAGACTTACACAAACACGGCAATCATACTAACGATAAAATGAAGCAGTGAAATGAATATACGGGAATACAAAGGTGCATACAGGCCTTTCTTTGCTCTGATCATGCAATCATAAATCAAAATGAACCTCACAAAGACATTAAACACAATTTAAATGAAACATTCGAATGACTATACGATATCGTGATACGTTATACACACGAACATAAACACCCATTCTTGTGCTGTCGTTTCCCAGTCCGAGGTGAACATGGAGCGCGCCAAGGGCATTCTGAAGCTGAAGTCGGACGTGTCCATGCTGGCGGAGATGGACAAAGGTATCAAAGGTGAAATACGGGACCAAAAGGAAGACATGGCCCGCCTGATCAAAGATGTGGCGCGCGTGCAGCTCATCACCCAAAACCTGAAGGACAAGCTGACCCTCGTTCTAACGGCCAGCCGTCAGTTCCAGCAGGACATTACCGCGCTCAAGGAAGCACAGGTAAGACCAGACAGCAAACACCAGCTGCAGAGCTAATGATTGAAGTCGTTTTAATTGAATATTTTGCCAAAAAAAAACCTTTCTCTACAGTGAGGCTTATCACCCTGAATAGTGCACATACCTTATGAAGTAATAACAAAACCACTTTAAATAACTGCCCAATCAGAGTATTTAAAAGGTGTCATGTTTGCGAAGAAAAAGAAAGAAGACTAAAATGACTTTGCTTCAAGCCAGAAAAACTTGTTCAAGAACATTAACGCGCTCTGGCCCGTGTGTGTCTTCAGAGGAACGGTCTGTCCGTTGTGGAGGTAGCGGAGATGCAGAAGCAGGTGTTGGTGGCCTTGAACCGCTTGAAGACACGCGAGGCGCTGGTCATGAAGCAGATGCACAAGTACCGCGAGTCCGTGCAGCGAGTGGCAGCTTTGGTGCAGAGCACGCAGGGCAACAAGGCCCGCACCCAGCGACTTGTGCTGCAGCTCCAGGGCCGCTTCCGCCACCTAGAAGGGCAGATCCAGCAGCTGTTTTACAAGACCGTGAGCGAGACTCAGTATCAGGCTGTGTCGTTCGTGCTCATGCCGTTCTCTCTACTGCCCTACCTGCCTGCCTGCCTGCCTGTCTGTGTGTCTGCCTGCCTGCTTGCCTGTCTGTGTGCCTGCCTGCCTGCCTGCCTGCCTGCCTGCCTGCCTGCCTGCCTGTCTGCTTGCCTGCCTGCCTGCCTGCCTGTCTGTTTGTCTCTATCTCTCTCTTCGAGGCGTGTCCTCTTGACCGTGTTTGTACTTAGTTTACTTTTTGGAGTTGCTTTCACGCAAGGATTCTTTATTTTTGACTGCCATTCTTGGATTTCCTCTGCATAATAGCATTTTTCTCAGAGCAGGGCCTGTCGTTCTGGAAGCATGTCCACCAGGCTGTCTCGCTTGTTTGTATTTGTCTTTGAGGGAGTTTGCTTGTTTGTAGTTGTCAACTGGCTCCGAACGTGTTATCAGACTCAAGGCCAGATGGGGGATAAGCAGCTCAGATGCGGCGACACACAAATGGAAATTATACAAAGTAGACTAGAGCCCCATTGCAAACGATGACTTCGTGGTGGACAGAGGAAGAAGATTAAGAACGGGTTTTGGACCCAAAAATGAAGAATACGAGAGATGTTTTACAAGTTCAAGGCTAGAGTCGTGCCTCTGGAAAATATGTACGAAAACAAAATTAAACAAAAATGCAGAATACGTGAAGGCTAAAGACAGACTGCATAGGATTTTTTTTAAAAGTCGGCTTACCTCCCCCCCCCCCCCCCCCCCCCCCCA
>SMGT01013577.1:96747-109416 GCA_004794575.1 Lanistes nyassanus
CCACCCCCACCACCCCCACCAACACAGCGACGTTCAGAAGTAGGTTGGTAGACGGATGACAGTAAAAGCCTGAGTTAAAAAGTTTTAGTGATCTGGGGAATAAATCATGGATTTTGGCGTTAGCTATGCAAGTATAAGTTCGACTAAAAGGACGAAATGGAAAGTCTTTGTGACGTTTTAAAAGGACCACTAATATTTCCATATTTAGAGAGTACTTTATAAGCATTTAAATCATTTTGCTGTGACATAAAACAGTCTTTGAATCGTTGGTTCGTGCTGTTTGTTGCTCGGCAATATGTGGTTGCTAGAAGTGCAAGAAACGCCAGAAATGGTATGAAAGGGCATTTTATGAAACAAAACTTCTATCGTCTGTAGTGCAAACGCGGCTCAATTGGACTGTACAGTGCACAAGTTAGTGCACATTCACGGTTCGCGGGAGCTGTGAAGCAGATGTTAACTTTCGCATAAAGAATTAGACAACTGTTGTCACAAAATTGTCATGGCAACACAAAAAAGCTTCTATTTAATTGAACAGATTGTTTTGCACGTGTACCTCACTGTGGCAGGCAGATGCGATATGAGATTACCAACTCTTACGTGCAACAGAAATTATTCCTGGCAGTCACAGTACAATATACGGCCAATGGCAAGTTTAGACTCGATGCAATGTGACGGGTCTAATTTCTACGAATGAGACATTCAAATCGTCAGCCATTTTTCACAGCTGAAAATGTTTTAAGAGATAAACACACATTTCAGCTCTGACATAATTTTTCTCAGTAGTTCAACAGTATTAGACGTTGTGAACTATGTAATATACTAAAATATGTAATATAAAATGTAATACAATAAAAGAGAAAAGGTTTCTCGCAAACATCTGTTTATCTTTACCTGATATATAAATGGTACCGCATTACTCATTCAGTGTCTATATTCTTTGTCTTATAAATAATTATTGATTCACCTTCAAGTATTGGTTAGTGCTTATAGTTGCCGCCGCCACCACCATCACCACACGTGATTTAGACATCATTGTTTGATCTTTAGACTCATGTAAAAACCGTCAATGTAGGGTGAAGTGGCTTCGACAAGTCCCACCCCAGCTCCCCCTCTCATGGCCTACCACTCTTACGTGTGAAGAAAGCTTCCTTCCCATGGGCGCAGATTTGTGTTTTTTCGTTGTTGCCGTTGTTATTATCCTTAGTATGAGCGAAACATGACTGCATTTTTGCAAAGTGTATTGAGAGAAAAGTGTTCACAGTGCATGACGATCTCAGATTTGCTTCCTCGTATCTATGTTCTGAAAGAAAGTCCTTGGTAACTTGCCTAAAGTCTGATCTTATTTGGAAGATCCTTCTAGGGGCAAACTCCGGTGATCTCAGCGGTGCGATCCATAACGCTTGCACAAGCTGTTGTACGCAGTTTCAGGACGTACGACAGTGGCTAGCACTAAATGAAGTCCAAAAACGAAATCCTACCCTTTGTGGTTTTAAAAACTTAGACCATCTCATGTGTAATGGTTATTTCAAATGTTTGATAACTCCAGCATAGGTACTGGCAGCACTCAAACATAGCCGTATGCAGACGTATGTGCCCAAGGGAGCTTACCGTACGCAAACACGTAGCAAAGAGAGGGCCGAAAGAAAGGAACTTGGCAGAAGTTATAGTCTCTGAAGGGAACTTCCCGTTTAAGACCAGGCTTTTAGCAACCAATTCTTGGAGTGTATTATGACCTCGCATAACCGTTATTTTCTGACGTCTGTATTTTTACAGAGAATGATTACCTCCAAGATGACGAAACCGCATGAGCTGAAAGGAATTTCCAAGCTGCTGAATGTCCAGGCCGAAACCAATGCCAAGGTCTACGATCTCATCAAGGAGTTTGACTGGCTCCGAACACGTGTTGGCCGACTTAGCGCCATACTAGAGGAGGACCAGCTCAGACGCGGAGACAGGAAGAATATGGAAGTTATAGAACGTAAACTCCCCCATGCAGATTTGGAATTTATCATTGACAAGGGACACAGAAGAGGCCACAGATCAATGGACGAAACGACAGAAGATATCAGCTCTTTCACAAATCCAGTAGTAAAAGTTTGGCCTGTCGGACACGTGGAGAGGACGAACGACATATTCTCGAACAGCGGAGGAGGGACTAAAATTCCGAAGTACCCTAGAAACGAAGGCGAGACCTGATGGAAAACAAAAATGCAAGGACACCACATTGATTAAGAAAAAAAAAAACACTCCCCGAAAATACACAAGCAAATCGAAAAATTTTCGAAATAGAAGAAATCACTTAATAAGGAAAACACTACTGATGTATGAAGATTTAACGAAGACGAAAATAGCATGAACGCTGACAAAAGATCGAAGTAAATGAAAAAAAGACAAGAACGAAACAAGATAGTCGTGCGAAGAATAAAGGACTCGGAGTTAAATATATTTAGACATTTAAAAGTAGAACACAATAGAATAGTTTTTCAAAAAGCTCAGTCAAGAACTGTCGTAAAATAGGTAAAATATCAGACGATCCTTTTGTCTAAAAGCGTTTTTAAGGTGGTGTTTTAAAGCTTTTAATGTTTTGTGCAATTTTACTACAGTGTGTATTTCTTCTATTTGATCTAGGATTTTGACGTTTATATAGACACAATTAATCTACTAGACAAAAACCTACTGAACGACGTGCCAAACGACAAGTAATATTCCCATATTGACAGCTATTTTACAAGAACTTAAAGCATGACTCGTTCCCTTAATTGTGAAATAAAACTTTTTTCGAATTGTTCCATTGCGTTTCTTGTTGCTGTCTAGGTTTTTGTTGCTTAACGCCCAGTTTCAAAACGGACGTCGACAAGGAATGGTTCTTCAGACAGATTAAAACCAGAAATGTAATTAAAAGAGATTTCACTTACAGCGCTTCTTTATACAACGGACCTGTGTTTGACAGAGGGCACCGGTAAATCGAAATAGGTCGCATATATTATTGCAGACAGAAGGATCGTGCTTAAATTATTCCGAAAATTGTGTGTGCTACCTATCTCTACTTGCTGACCATGCGCACCTATTGTATTGATAAAGACGTTGTAAATGCTAGTTAATTCTTCACTTAGCAGTGCAGTTAACTCTTCTCTGTCTTACAAAATGTTATATCCAGTAGGAGTAATGTAGATATAGACATACTTATAATTCATTTTTTATTTAATGTTGTTTGGCAAAAGCCTATGTTTAACCTCTGTCTGGGCCTATTATGAACGGTCTAAACAGTCAGAGAAAGGTCACGCCAAATAAGGCGGATTAATAACGTTTAGATGGGAAAACCAGAGAAAATGTGCAGGTGTCGATTTACTCCACTTTTTGATAGGCACTGGTCACGTTTTTTTTTTGTTTTAAAATTCACTAGAGCGTTATCAGGCACGACCTTTATAAAGCCGGGCTTTGTGTATTGACGAACTGAAATCAAATCACCACTCCCCAAAGATGAGACTCCTGGTCGTGCTGAGTTTTCTCTCGTTCGCTTCCAGGTAAGATTTGAAATTTTGTCTACCCTAAAAGGGTCTCACTTTAATACGTTGTGTTTTGCCATTTTTCTGGAAGTTTTCCATAAAATAAGAAAATTTTCTTGTTATGATCGTGTGCGGATTTTGTGAGGCCCTATATATACTCTTTAGAAAACTGTAGTACAGAATTAAAGGTAATCGCTTCACAGCATAATCAGACTGCAAGGCCCCAACATATATGTATATACACTACATACACACGTGGTTGTTATAATATTGTCAGATCTGATAATTTTTGTTCAATATTTAAAAAAAACCCTCGACCTTTTTTCCCGAATGTTTCCATTCCTTAACAAAAATAAAAATCGAGAATTCTTTATTTTTCCCCTCATTCATCTACTGCACGAGCTTACGTGGTCCCAGACTCTTACATCTGTGTAAACTAACCTAATTTCTGTTACAGCGAACAGACAACACCAGCAAGCAATGCTCCAGCCTTCCACCTACTGGATACCAACAACGACGGTAGCCTGTCAGTCGCAGAACTGTATGCCTATTACGACAGATTCGACACCAACAGTATGTCCCACACATAGTCCCTTCTTGTCACCACCCAATAACTATACTGTTAAGCGTCGATCAAAATGAACACTCATTAGAGGCCTGTAGCTCTACACGCTGTCTTTCATTTTCTCCCTGTGATATCAAATACAGATAATGATCTCACTATACAACAATAAAATGTATGCAGCTGCATAGATATAATAGTGAAGGCGGCAGTAAAGAAGATGAGGACTCCAGTGAACTTTTAACTAAACAGAATTATAGTTACTGTGTGCTTACGCCAATTATATCGCGCGCCCAGCTTCGCGTGGTTCACGTGTTACTATAGCAACATCATCTCTGAACGCTGGCACAAAATAAATCACAGAACCCACCAGTTGTCGATTTTTTTAAGTGTGTAGTCTTGACTACATTCAATGCTCAGTACCAATGGAAGAAGCTAGGGTCTCAAAACTTTGCTTCTGGTTATTTTTCGTGTGTGTGTGGGGTGGGGGTGGGAATTTTCTCCCTACGATGGTGGAGAATTTATTTTATGTCATCTTGATGTCGTATGACCATGGTTTCTGGCAAACTGTTTCAATCCAACTGAAAATATTTTTACACAACCCCAACAAAGTACTGGCAGCGCTAGACACAACCGTATGCTGACGTATGCAATCAAGGGAGCCTACCGTACCCAAACACGTAGCAAAGAGAGGGTCGAAAGAAAGGAACGTGGCAGATCTGTAAACACAGCATTGATATGATGGTTTTCATTGTTTGCATACCATCTATGAAATGACCTCCAGCAATTCCTGATGGTGAATAATAGCAATGAAGTGGATTTTTACCACTTAAAACTTACCACAGATCTGCCACGTTCCTTACTTTCGACTCTCTCTTTGCTACGTGTTTGGGTACGGTAGGCTCCCTTGATTGCTTACGTCAGCATACGGTTGTGTCTAGCGCTGCCAGTACTTTGCTGGGGTTGTCATTTGACGATTTATAGCGCTCGGTCATCATTTGTTCTTTATTAATATTTGTACACGACAATAAGGTTGATGAAGTTGTTTAGAGTCTATAACGTAACGAACATTAAGTGCATGCGCCTGCAAGCGTCAAACCAGGCGTGCCCAGCCTCACGTGCGCTAAGATTTGCTACATCCTGTGCGTTTGTCAAGGTGACGGGGAACTCACCCTGATGGAGATGACCAGAAGTATTGGCGGCACCCAGACGCCAAGCGGAGCGGCCGAGCTGCAGGCGCAGTTCACCTACTACGACAAGCTGGACGGTACGCAGGATCAACGCGTCACGCGCAAACCTGCGGTGCTGGCTTTCCAGGCAATCCTGGACCTGAACGGCAAGTTGCCCGACGTTAACCTTCGACCTTCTTATAGCATCAACGGAGGCCGCCATGTTTAAACAACGCAGAAACGATGTTAATGGGTTAATATGTGCCTGGGCACACTTTGACCAAAATTATATCAGATAGAATAGATATATAGCAAACTACCAAGATAGATGGACGGAGGGTGGAGCTAAAAAAAAAAAATAGCATCCATAGATGACGTAAACATGGTACGTCAGCAAACTCCGATTGTTGTTCGTTCTAATCTTCACTCCAACCCTCGCGGTTTATCTAACCGCAAGCAATGAAGTTCACTGTTGATCTCCTAATGTCTTTATATTATTATAAACTGAATGCTTTTTTTCCAGCCGATGGATCTATAACCTTGCCCGAATTTGAAGCTGGTTTTGCAAAGGTAAGCATGGTTGTCTTTTACTTCTGTCTACGATAAGGCGAACAGTGCAGATCGAAGCAGGCAGGGAATGTGTCAGCAGTCGCATTTCTAACATCAGCTTCTAATCAAGCCATGCAAAATTCATGTTTTTTACACACGGAAAAAATCGTATGAGCTAGATACTTTACTAGACTGTAATTAAGATACTTTACTGTCTGTCATTACCCAGAGACTCCGTCAACGACCAATCACTGTATGCGTACTGTTCGGCGTCTTAGTGGGTCACGCGCGTAAGAAACCCTAGGCTAATTGAAATCGTAGCAAGTTTGATATTTGTTATACATTATTCGTAATTGCAAACCTCATGCTATTTCCAGGTGGTAGCAGCAATGAGGGCGGAACTCGTTGGGTGACGAGTGCCAGCGTGTGTCCAAGTACTTTTCAATAAACATATAATTGTACACTCAGTGGCCATGTGTCGGCTGTGCGCGTGATCATTAAAATGAACGAGCAAGCGATGAGAGAGAAAGAGAGAGAACTGTAAGATGGGAGGCAGAGAGAGATTGCAGACTACAGGTTGTGCTTATAAATACATAAAGTACTGAACAAACTAAATTCGATCGTTCCAGTTGTTCTCATATGGAACTAAACTATACCATGGAAGTTTTGTTGGGGGAAAACTTTCATGTAGTGAATTACTTTTCGAGATTCAACTGTAATTAACAATCGCTTGAACAAACACGACAAAGTAAAGAATTTCTGTTTGCCTCCAACAGATTTCAGTCGATTTTGTTCAGAAATCTGACTAGGCACATGCAGCTGGACCGGATCGATTTCGATTAAAATCTGTGATGGAATGAAATGTGACAGGGCTCGACATAAACGGGGTCGTCTTACCCCGGCAAAAAATGTGGTTGGCAGACGAGTAAAATTTCAGACTTGCACGACCAGACAAGAAAATATTTTCGATATTATATGAAGGAAGAGTTTTCCTGGAAAAACACTGGTCGCCTTTGGGCAAGCACAGCTTAACTTGGGAAAATGGGGGACGGGGCATTGTTGATTGAGCTAACACCAAGTCTTGTAACAGATGCAACAAATCCGATTTTTGTTTTGTACAAAGTAATCACGATTCTCTATTCGCGCAGAATAAAATTTGGTTACGTTCCCACAAGTTGTGCTTGACGTTAATCAGATTTAGGGGGTTTCCCTTCGTGGCCCAGAGTGCATCCTTTCTCGCCAGACTTGGTCATTGTACACACGCCCAGATTCGGTTAAGATGCATATGCATTCAGTTTAGAAAGCCTTTAGGAAGCAGCGGAAAGCTAATTCTTGCACATTAAACTGTCTTCTGTTTGTTGGGTTTAGCAAGTGTGGAAAGAGATATTGCTACCGATATAAAAATCGTTTACTTCTTTTTCTATCACCAGATCCCTACATTCCATTCCAGCAAAAGCAGACACTTTTCATGTGGATGACCTCCCTTTTCCCAGCCCTCTACAAGTCTGTTTTCATGTTATTTTTAACAATCTCTGGTGACAGATTTAAACTTGTAAAAGTTGTATGTGGGTTATTTCTAAACGCATGCCTCAGGTCTGATTTGTTGAACTATATTTTATCTGCAATTAGTCCATCCAAAATTCTTAAATTAAGGTTTCAAGGGAAATTACAGCGCCGCAACTGTGAGACAGGACTATCCAGATACATGCTTTAGGCTAAATACCCGTCGGTATTATCACTGCATTCTACATCCAGAATGCTGAACTGGGAAGCCGAATGAGTTTGGATTGCTTCCCTTAGGTCGTTGCACCTCTGTTGTAGCCCTGTGATGGTGCTCTTGATTGAAAGATGATCTCCGGATGTTCTCACATCATCTTTGCTGCTTGGTCATGATATGTTGCCTTGTGAAAAACAGTTCGGTGCTACCTTACGCTCCCTCTCAACTGAAAACTGAACGCTGAGCCATCAACATGCATGAGACTTTGCAGATAACTGATCCAAATAATCACAGACTCTCCACAGGATAATGGAAAATTGAAGAGATTGTATAAGTTCCTGCTGTACATGTAACTTCAAAGTGCATATAAAGGACAGTCTCAAAAGTTTTGACTCTGTTAAAAAAATGTAAGGAGAACAGACGCTTCTAGCCACCATTCCTTTGGCACCACATATGGTAGCTCTGAATCAGAGATATGCACAATCTCGAGAAGTTCCAGTGAAGTTTATTGTCAAAATCGGAAAAAAAAATATTGATACTTCCACACTCATGCTCACACATACAGGAACACATGCAAAATCAAATGCAGATGCATCCACTTCAACCTTCCTCAGATAATGTATCTAGCCATGAAAAATAAATATTACACTTGCTAAAAACATGTAAACTGGGGAGCGGGAGGGCTGTTAATAACTGTACAGTTTTAGCGAAGAAATAAGGGCAGACTGAAAGCTTTATAGATCAATACTTGTACAGCTAGCTTGTCCTTCATACATCCTACTTGCTGATCTCCTGTTCTTCTGACATCATGTGTACTTTCAAATATTACTTCAGAAATTGCATTTTACATAACTCAGCATCAAAATTCAGCATGGAACAACATCCAGCTTATAATGCCTTACAGTTTTATTATAAAGTAGTTATGTAAAGTATATCACTGTTTTATTATCAATTATACCCAATTAGGCTATGTGTCCTGCTTGCTTTCCGCATTCTCCATATCAGAACTTACCGAGCTTGAACTGGCACTGGAAGATTTTGACAGCTTTGATAATAAAGATTTGAAATTGTCAATGTCTTGTTTTGCTAAATCCATAAGTGAGGGACTCTCATCAGGATTCTTTGGTTTCTCAAAAATACTCATGTCCAGCAACCTTGCTGTCCCAAGCAGTGACAGCCCTGCCAAAAAAAAGTAGAATGATTTGTCACTTCCAGCAAAAAAGTAAACAAAAAGACAAAAAATAAACATAATACTAATATAAACACACATATACACACATACACACTCTCTCTCGTTTGGTCTCTCCCACATATCAATGCACATCTAAAAGCAGTTCTTAAAGAACTCCTCTCACTAATGAGTTACTGGAAAGGGGAACCATCCCACCAAATACAAAAAGATAAGTATTTATTTATTAATGTCTGCACAATGTATTTTGCATATGGTTGCCAGGGCTGATTCAGAAGACATTGAAATATAGACGTTAAGTAGGAAAGCAATATGTTGGTAATATGGTTTTGTATCAGAACTATTTCTGCCTGGATCTTCAACACTGGACTGGCAAAAAGTTCCTTAAAGCTGTCGCCTGTCAGATGTATTGATATGAATCATCTGCTTCTTGTCTACATGGTTATCCAGTTTATGTCCAACCTGAACTTCAAGGCATGATGTGGCTAACAAATATTTGGGGAGGCAAGAATACAAGTGTTAACTTTATAGTTAAGAACTCATCTTTCAGCTGTATGGCTTTTGGGAGTTATCTTGGCTAAGTAGAAATTATAGCCACCAATGTCATGCTGTTTTCATGTTTGACTCACTTGAAGGTTTTACAAACTACAGACTGAGATTCTGGTTGTCTAAATAAGTATTCCCAAATTGACAATTTTGTCTAAATAAGCATTCCCAAATTGATGATTTATACATATCATGTTCTCACTGCTACACAAAGCAGAGAATGTGTGTCTAAAAGAGAGAGAGATAGGAAAGCAAGAGGTTGAAGTGAGGTGGGGGTGTAACATGCATAAAAAGGGTACAACACTAACATTTTTCTTCCTACCTAAAATGAGACTCCATGTCTGAACAGTGAACAGCTTGCGTCTGAAGCCTTTGTACTCAAGCTTTGATGTGCGGTAGGTCCACAGCACGAATAATGCAGCACCCCAGCACACACCAGTGCCAACAAGCTTGCAGCTGAGACAATCGCCTTCTTCCAAAGGAATAACCCGCAGCAGAAGTTCTCGTCCCCTTGCCAGCAGTTGGTCTGCCTGAAGACATTCAGATAACATAATAACACCATTTAAAATGAGAATTTCAGAAGTATATGTGTAGTAATATTGTGTTAGCTGAAGGATTGTATAAAATCACTTACTATGTTTGCTGCTCCTTAAAAAAAACTGTAGCATTTTGAGCAAAATCCAGTTCAAATCCATCATAAGAATCAATCAGAGGCATAAATCAATCATCAATTGCATCACAAGGTGAAGTAGTTGAACAAGACTCTCACACAATACCATCCTCTACATCACTAGTTCTAGCATCTACTGTTTTCAGATCAACTAGACATATTTTCAAACCTTTTTTAAAGCCAAAAATTGTCTTTCATATTTAAGAACAGTGCACTCACATTTCAAAAGAAATGCATGTAGCCCCTTATGAACTCCACAACCATCACTAAAGTAGCCCCTCTTACAGCTAATGAACAATAACTGCAGAGAGAATCATAAAATTCATCCCTTCCTTCCCTTTTTTACTTTTGTAGTTTTGTGGGAAAATCTTTAAAAAAAATTTCTCAATCATTTTGTCATAATTTGACTAAGTTAATGGTTTTTTTTCTGGCACTGACATATCGCATATCCAATTACTTTATGTAAGACATGCACTTTTTCTGAAAAATTTGGATGGTTCATGTGTTCCTCGCTGGTGTTACCTGCTGTTGAAAATTACATAAGATTATTCACTCTGGCTGTTGCTAATTATTCAGACACCCTGATCTTTTGATAGACTTGTAAATGGGGTGCAGAAAAAAACCTTTTGTGTTCTACAGAGTGAAAGTGCATGCAGCTGATGTATTTAGGGCAACAACATCCAGAAAAAAACTTTAAGGTTATGCATTCATCATTGTGTTTACAGTTTACTGCTAATGACAAAAAAGCCCATGGAAAGAAAAATGAACTGCAACAGTGAGATATCAAATTCAGCTACAAAGAAAAATGGCAAACACTATAAGTAAAATGGTCCTAAGTATTAAATCTTCATTCATCAGTTAAATAAAACCAACATACATATGTTTCTGATGGTTTATGTGCGAGATCTAAAGGCCTGTACTCTGGAACTGCAGCTGATGATTGTTTCTGCTCTTTTGCATTTGGTGTCTCTGGTGGGGGTGGTGGTAGGTGCGCAGATTTTGTTGGTGGCACCAGTACTGGTGGTGCTGGTGGTAGAAATGGTTGTAAAGTCGGCTTTTCATCTACTCCCTTCGGTCCCATTTTCTGGCTATCCAGTCCGAACAGTTTATCCAACCAGCTCATGCTGAAGTAATTCTAGGTGAACAGATGATGGTGGGTACCTACCAAAACCACAATAAAATATTTTTAAAAAGGCTTGAAAAACAAGATGATGAAAATATCCTTTTTTATTTTAGCCCTAACCCAGCAATATCATGAAAAGGAAATTACAAACTTTTTGTTGTTTCTCCTCTTCATGCTGATTACATGATGTACATGTAAAAGTATTCTCACGATTCGGCGTTCCTGTTTCGATACTTGACATATTTTCATTATTAACATATTTCTTCACTGATCAGTAACATGATTAACTTAAAATCAAGTTTATTACAAAGACAGCTAAAATGCATTGCCAGAAAATGCTCAGAGCACTGTGGCATATATCTGACGACTCAGTCTTTTTTAAAAGCAACTCTGATCTTGTTAAGGGCTGGTGTAATAAAATAATAAACGTTTTCAGCACACTGAATCAGTAAATGTGAACCACTGAATTAGTGAATCAGTGAATCTTATTGAATCCTTTATATTATCATATTATGTCGTTATGAAGTACTTAATTTTTCTATCTGGATGACATAGTTAGGAAACCATTCCTCCGAGTACATCAACACGTCTGAGCGTTAACATGCACAGTATATAGCAAACATTTGCAAACAAAGTTTTTAATCGTTGTTATTCTACAGACCTCCAAATTCGCTGCCAGTCTCCTTGGACGACACATCGGAGTACAGTCCCTTTACGACGTAGTGCGGCAAGGTTTTGGAGTACTGTCCCTTGCACTTTTAAGCTGGGTGAATCGAAACGCAGAGATTCGCCCACTCGCCAGTTCACCCAGACGTCGAGTGGTGGTGGTGGTTATTTAGAGGGACAGTGCTTCCACCTCGCAGTGATTTCGCAGTATGGGGGATGGGGTCCTATTACTAAACTATGCACTGAAAGAACCGCCAGACTGATGGCTGCAGTAAGATGGCCAGTGCGGACAGGCAGTTTAATCAAATTAATGTGCGGGGAGATGGCCGAATGGAGTTTGCACAATGTTTAACTCCAGGAAATAATCCTTGGCCACACCAGGATCTGAACCAGCAACCTTCCATCTGCTAGTCCGCAGCTCTACCAACTGAGCTAGCCAGGCCCCCTCAGACGTCGAGTCCAGTTGATGCGCCCATATATCCACATAACAAATAATAATTCCGCCATCCTAGTGTGAACAGGTTTGGATCAGTTAGGAAATATTTTTAATTTGTTCGAAAATTGTCTACACATGCACCTGGTTATTTTTACTGGCACGCTACTTAGCGGACTTTCCGACGTTCATGCACTATATTTCGCAGCAAACATAAGAAAATGGCTCTCAGTAATATCTCTGATATAGTAAACAACGCGAGTAGGAAAGCGCGCTCATACATTATCTGAAGATGCCTTGCTGAGAAGGCGTGCCAAGGTAGCTTCCTTGTTTGTACAACGAAGCTTAAGTATTTGTAGTCGATGACTTGTAAGTAATTTTTGAGATCTTATATACAAGACCCTGAAACTGTGTATAAGTACTGGGAAATAAGTCAACAAAAACTAAATACGTAATCCTCTATAAGGTAAGACATCGACTGGGCTGCCGAAACGTACGTTGCCTGCACAATAGGTCGGGGAGTGAGGTGGGGGGGGGGG
>SMGT01013577.1:139765-160220 GCA_004794575.1 Lanistes nyassanus
TTTTTTTGCATGCAAGAATTGAGAGGCTGCAAATTTGTCTCTAGTCCGACAGGTTAAATTTTTGAAATTCACTGGCCCGCTGAAAATTCCGTCCATGCTTTTTTTCTCTTTTTTGTGTAACTTTGCGAGTTAGCAAATACATCGATAGCCCGAAGAGCCAGTGATTTTTAATAGCCTGACAAGACTGCTTATAGCCTGGGGTTGCTGGAACTCTATTTCGCCATCCCTGATGCGTGCTTACATCATCTAAGCAGTGTTCTCAAACCGCGTGATAGGCTGCGATCAGGATGGAGATGACTTTGATTTTAAATTATATTATCTGCTTCAATATCATATTGTAGGAGTACAGCCACTCTCTTCTTCATTCCTTAAGTGTTGCATACGGAAAGTTTTAATTCTTTCAGTTTCATTTGATCTTCCTACAAACTCAGCCATTTCTTCTCAAACCTGGAAGAAGCGCCCCCAAAAAACAAACAAACAAATAAACAAAACACTCGAAGGAATAAAATTCGCAGTATCTGCCTCTGACTAGTGGTCTGTGCTTGTTGAGGATACACTGCGCGTGGTGATGTTACAAACCTATAGCAAGCCACATGTTTACTGTCATCATAACAAACTTATATCAATCCGAGCTTGCATAACTTTAGTTTATCGATCCGTCGCAAGTCCATTAACTTGTCCTTTTAATGGGGTTGAACAACTAATTGGACGGTTGGTCCAGTGCAAGCGTCACGCCATGATGATATTCACCAATTAGCCGGTATGATATTGGCCAATTAGCCGGTATGATATTGGCCAATTAGCCGGTATGATATTGCCCAATTAGCCGGTATGATATTGGCCAATTAGCCGGTATGAAATTGGCCTATTAGCTTGTACGATATTCTCCCATGATTTGCATATATCGACCACAGTTCAGTTGTATTTACGAATTATCTCTAGGTGACACATCGGAACCTCGATAGAAGTCGCTTCCTCCTAGATAAAATGACTTTCTCCAAAAAGCAATCCTACTGACATGCCCCTCCTAGCAGACACACTGAGGATGTCCAGATTACCTTTTTGCACTCCTTTGATGAGGAAGTAAGGGAGGGGATTCTCAGAAATGCATCGCACGAACAGGAATAGTGGGCGCGTTGCTTGCTGTATGTCCTCCTGGCATGGACTTTTCTGTGTAAGGGCATATGCATGCTTCTTCCAGAAAACATACTCGGGGTCTATGTGACAGGAACATACAGTGCGCGTGACTGACAACGGCCGTAGATTGAGCATGCCTGCCGAGCTCGAAAGCTGATCATCGGACTGCAAACTACAGCACCACAACAGCGAGACAGCGAGACAGCGAGAGACAGAGAGAGAGAGAGAGAGGTTCGATAAAAGTTATTGATTTTTGTCGGAGTTCGTACGAAGGGGAAAAAGGCCGTAAAAGGTGGCAGGGCAGCAGGGGTAGGGATGGGAGCTGTCACGATCGATCAGTCACTGTATTACCTTGGTACAAGACGCTAGAGACACCAAACTAGGGACTTCTGTCTGGCTCATGGCTTCAGACATACACCCACTCAACCTCTCTTTCGCCCACTGCACCCACCTGTTTGTCAAACTTTATCCACGACACACCTTTATGCTGTTGCAAAGAAAATTACGTATTATACATAAAAAAGGCAAAAAGGCTCCGAACCGCTGAAAGCAATTATTTTTAACGGATAACGTTTTGAATAATTACTCAACGCTCTGGTAGCTGCTGTCCCTCTAGAAAGGAGGACACAGGTTTTAACAACCCCATAAACGTGGGATTAAACTGTCCCTTTCTAATTAAAGACCATCCTGTTTGTCCTGATTCTTCACACCTTTCGCAAATACTCCAAAACCCCTCGAGACAGTCACGAAACGCACAGTCCTCCTACTTGCGAAGCAACTATCCCTATTATAACACTATAGACACATTTTTTTCTTAGCCTGCTGCATGAAATTAAATACCAGTAAAACAATAAATTCGTAGGTCACGGCCTTTTTGTTTTTACTTTTACACTCTGTAGACGTGTTCGGGTCAGTGTGTACGTGTTGCATATTGCTTTTCTGCGTCTCTGTGCTTAGGGTATTAGCCAACACCCAGCGGTCTTCTGTGCCTGTCAGAACCAACTGTCAGGGGGCTCCTCTGAAGCCACTTTCTGATCCCTTTGTTAAATATTAGTGTGGATGTGAAGCAGGGATTTTGTTGCAACAAACACTGGCAGCATGCATATCCCTTTTTTCTGGACGCAATCTATAGAATAGGGTGGCCCTGAACAAGTCGGTATTGGGAAGGTCCTTAAGTTTCTCAGGGCAGTTCGTGGACAACTAGTCCTCGATTACAATCGAGGGTTTGTACAGGGTGATAGTATTGGACAGTTCCACAGTGCTGACACGTGACGTGGGTGTAAATATTTTTGCGAAAAACGCTAGATACATACACTGAATGTTAATTTCAGAAATTGATGCTCCCAGCTGGATCGCCACCCCTGTTGGCAGCTTCGTTCGCGCACCTACCCTGGTCGACTTCAGAAAACGTTCACCCTTTCTCTTCAACGAAATTGTTGAAGTTGAACGTAAATGTAAATCTCTGGCAGATTGCAACGTAAGTAAAACGTTTGCTGTCATCACACAGTGATTAATACAGTATGATCAATATTACCAAGGATTTTTCGAATTACGAAACAAATTGTGTTGCTAATATGAAACAGTTCTTTTCTTTAAGTAAAATATAAACAATAGAAGGTAAGCTTTTGGAGTTATAACGTGTTACCTGATCATCTTCAGCATAACTTTGTTTCGCTTCTAACACCCGCAAATAGCCAGGCAAGACGTTTTGTAAAAACCATTTCGCTCTTATTTCACATCCATTTGTTAAATTTAGCTGGAACTTGCAAACGGTGCAGTCGTTTTGTGAAGTCGAACGCATGTTGAAGTTCCAAGGCTGGGCAAACCAGGAGCGACTAAAAGTCATTATTTTCGCTTATCTTTGACAGTTTTCCCATACAGTCAGCGATCACCCGTTCCCAATCACTTCTAGATACTCATTAACTGTGTGCTATTCTCGTTGAGATATCGTGGCACAGTTTCAAGTACTGCTCTAAAAAGTGGGCTTTGGGATTTGTTGTTGTTGTTGCTGCTGCTCCTGCTGCTGCTGTTGTTGTTGTTGTTGTTGTTGTTTCGGATAGATCGATGCCCGAGTTCACACAGTCTTCTTCATGAATCAAAGCGAATTTCTTTCGCCACAAAAGTGATTATTTTCCGATAGTTTCCGATAAAGACTTCCCCGACCCAGTTATTTGTCCTACTAACTTGCTGTCAAAAAGGATTTTTTTTTCATGGATGAGGACGTCGTATATGGTGGTTAGCAAGAAATCAGTTTCGACAATTTTTCTTTGTTGATGTCAAGAAATATGACCAGTTATAAAAACCAAGAAACAATTTTAATCAGAAGCTTGTTAAGAGAGAAAAAACTTTTGTAAACAAAGTACAATGAAGAACTGCCCCCAAAATAAGCAGTCTAGTACTTAAACAAGAGAACGTCTAAACTATATTTTTTATAGCTTAACTATTCTTGAAGACCTCTTCGCCCAGTGGAGTGAGATTCGTGAGATGTTCTTTCTAAAAGCTTGATATAAACAATAAAACAGACGCAGGTCATAAGTTTACTGTCGAGAAGGTCTGCGAGACAATGTGGAGTCATTCTGCAGCAGTGGAAGAATACGAGAAAAGCGAAGCAAGAATCTAAGATGTTAGAAGAGGAAGAAGACAAACTGGGATTCTTCTGTCCTTTTCGGTAACAACCTGAGTGCCAGATGCTTGGATGTGCCACAGCGTTCTTACTTCGTTTCCGTACCCATAATTCTAAAAGATGACATATGGTCGGTCGGTTCTTTTTATGTACTGCAAATATAAGGTCCTAACGCACCTACAGCACTTCCTGTCGGCCCGTGCGCTCACTTCGAGCATAACTCGATTGGTCTGATGTACTTAGGAAACTATGCTATTTCTACTGATCGATGATGCAGCGAGCCGACAATTGTGGGTGTGACTGATAAAAATAGTTATTGGTTAATTAACAGGCTGCTATGGTTCATTCAATGCGAACGTCTTTATCCGGTTCCCAGGAGTCAGAACGTGGCAAAAGCGGAGTCCCTTAAGTTTTGTATAAGCTTGGGGTTTTTTCCTCTCTCTCTCTCTCTCTCGTTCTTTTATAAGACTGCATAGTTTCGCTTTGATGTCTTGAAGAGAACGTGGTCCTCATAGAAAAAAATCAATTATGCGTTTTAAAAAATTCTCCTGAGCCACTGGTAATGACGCGTGCTTTCACATTCATCGGTGCGTCGGTGAGACACGACACAGCATAAGAGGAAACGACAGAACACACCGCAGTGTTACTGTCTGTAAATAGTCTCAGAGCCTAGGTATCTTTTAGAACTAGAGAGAGTCAACACTGACGGTGAACATTTAGTTGCGTGTTGATATCTCGTGGTGGCCAGGGTCAAGGCCAGGAAGGAAGTTTGTGGGTGGGGACCGAAGTTTGTGGGCCGGGATCAACGTTTGTGGCTCGCGGCCAAAGTTTCGGTGGCTGGACCGAGTTTGTGCGTCGAAACAGACATTTGTTGGCCGGGACGAAAGTTTGTGGGGCTGGGATCAAAATTCGTGGGTCGCGACCGAACTCTGTGGGGCGGGACTGAGGTTTGGTGGTCGGGCGATCTTTTCAAGTCAGAAAGGAGGTAAATATACTTTCCGAAGTGTCTTCAGCGTCCCTATACCGTTTCTATGTCTCCCTTAACACTCACTATCGGGCACCGGGAACAGTATCTCCGCTGTTTAGTCAGCTTGACTGAATGTTCATTTAGGTGAACAGACCATAATTTGCGTGACCAGATGTATTTTATCCAATCTTTTGCTCCTTGTTATCCTTATCCAAGATAAGGAAGGTTGATACCGAGCATCCACGGCACTGTATCCACTGTATCCACGGCACTGTATTAGGACGAGTGTTCCACAGAATTTCCGCAGACGCCAGGCGCTGGGCTGTAAATCAAGCTCTCCCCCCGTGCTGACTTCCGGCTGGTCCAGAGGAATGGGCTAGCTTGCATGATGTTCGTATCCCCTGTTCTTACGTAAAAAGATGAGCGTAAAATACACAGGGGGGAATGGGCTTTCGACCATTCTTATGACCTGAAGTCCAGATACGAACACTCATGCAAGCCACCACAGGCCCCACTCGTGACAAATGCGACCGTTTCAGGGCCTGTGATTGGTGTTAGATAATTATAGCCGCTTGTCCGCGCACGCGCATTGGTGTCAACATACGGGTCCAAGATCGAGGAGCTCGCCATAACTCAAAACGCATTAGGCACGTCTCAAATGATGCGACGACTCCAAAAAAACCCCCTTGATACAGGACTAATCCATCAGTCTGGAACAAATATATTTATCCGGTGAGAACGGAGAGACATTTGTCTAGAGCTTCTCAAAAAGAGCGTGGCGAAAAAAATCTGCTGTTGTTTGCTGAGAACGTCTTTTCCTTTTGCCAAGAAAATAAATCGCACTTTCTTTTCAGATGGATGGAACAGTTCTTTATTTTCTGCTGTTTTGGTTCTATATATCAGTACTGTTTAGATTCTTTATATTTGAACCAATGTGGACTATTTGCCATAGTCAGATGATCAAAATGCCACCGCGAAAATATGCGTTTCCTCTTAGAGTAAATGCACATTTTAGCGGTGTGTTGCCGACATTTTCTAGTCTAAATATAATCCTGCACCCGACAGACGGAAACATTCGTCATCCGTTCGCGGATCTGCCTGGCTTCAGTTATTCGAACTTTTCGTTGGTGACCTCTGAGAGACTGATGTCGAACACACAAAGACATTTATTTCCTCGGAACATCAGCTTGCCTTTTGTGAATAACAGCCAGATGTCACCCACTTCTCTGGATCAGATATTAAAGTGAGTGGTGCATGCTGAGGTTCTGACTTAGCACGGTCAGCATAATGGTGGCTGCAACACAACTTCGCCGTCCGAACTATAACGTAATATGCAGCGCGAACCTGTGTTTTCTCACATAGATCGAAGATGCCTTCCGTTTAAGATCGAATTCGATCCAAACGTAGGGCTGATGCTAACTACCTGGCTGATACTACTGACCTATTTTTCTGCTTCAATTTCGCAGTGGTAGTCTCAAAGGAAATTTCAGAGTATTTCAGAGATGATTTGAGGGTGTTATGAACGTATTCCGGAGTGTTTCAAAAGTGAGTAAAGAATCAAAATGAATAGATTTCCATTAGGACATTAATAAAACCCTCTTGTCTGCTCTGGCCAAGTTCGGATGCTCTGCAAGCACAAAACTCCAACAAAAACAAGCATAACTCAAAGAAATCATCCCTTACAATCATTGTCACTTTAAGCAGTCTGTAGCAAATCATGGAATATCTCCCCTGGCTCCTCTACTCCCTTTCAGGAAATGGTTTGAAGTTCAAAGACAAATTAGCAGTTTACTTGGAATGAGACTCAGCGTGTTTTTGTGCTAGCCACATGCGACAACGAGCTCAAGAGATTCAGCTGTGTTTCGTTTACCGTCTTCTTATATGCAACGCGATCAAGAAACACATACGGCCTGTCACGAGTGTTTTGGAAACGAGGCGGCAAAGAAAGAGATTGGACCTTTGTGATTTGTGATTAATCAGCTCTTAGAATATGTATGTTCAGATGCTTACATGCAACACTGGTGTTTTAGACAACTACATCTTTTTCAGACTACATTTCATACCTGTAAATTTTGAAAATTGCGTTATTTTAAAATGATTATAGTAGTTTCCATTACATAAACATGACTTCAGTATATTAGAAATTAGAGTGTTGAGGGTGGTCTGATAAACAGAGCAAACAGGGCAAAAACGTTGAGACGAAAAGAACATGTCTTTACAAATCAGCTCCCTCCATGCCACAGAACGCTCTATTCTGTGCCAAGTGTAATCCAGCCATTCATACTGAATGCACTTGTTCACCTCTTGACCCTTTAGAGCATTCACCTCTTCAGTTGTATTGTATTGCCAGAACTCCTTACTTCCGTTACCACAGCTCAGACAACGCGACTAGCTTCCAGTTTCTACTAATTTTAGCTTTTTTAAAAAAAAAAACTTACGTTTTTACCTCCCACCCCACCCACCACCCCATTTAAAGAGAAGCAGACGATCGCTTCCAAAACACTTTTGCGTCTATATGAAGTAATGCGAAATTTACATCTTAATTCCAGACTTTCCATTGGTCGAATACGCTAGTCCATTATCTCAGGCATCACGTGACCGGAGAATATACTAACGCCTCAGGGCGTGTTAATGTCATTCTCCCAGACAAGCTCACAGTGTTAAGATCGCGGGAAGCATTTCATCGTGTGTAGACACAAGTCTTCGTAAGTGGTCGAGCACAATAAAACCCGGATTTGCCTCTATGCCAAGACACAAGGTACGTTGGTACACAAACTTTTATGGGACAGAAAAATTCTTTTTTCTTTCTCACTTGGTAGACTGAGCCGACTACTGAACTAAGTATATAACTTTACAGAGTTTTTTTTTACCCCGTTCGACTGATAGGTTGACTAAGTTCTGATTCTAGACTTTATATGAGCTCTCTTCTACAAACCTCAGATACTACTACTCTGAGCATTTCGACTGAAGGAACCCAGAGGGATCTATGATACTTCTCTGATAAAATCACCACTCCCCTCTGAGTTGTGGTCACATTGTCTGCTGTCCGGTTTGATGCCAGACTGTTGGCATTTCGACTCGTGTTGATGGCCCACCGAGAGTTCAGCCTGATAAGCTAGTCGTTTGCCTCAGCCCCAGGAGAGGTGCTGACTGAAACCAGAAATTTAGAAAGGAAGAAGTTTCTGCGCTGATCACGATCACTGACCCTAGTTACCTGAAAGGTTTGCGCTAGATTGCAAGAAAATAACACTCGAGCTTACATATATATTATATGTCATACACCTAGCCTTATCGTATTTGGATTGTACGCATATGCATTGATATAGACTGGAACCTTGTACTGATAGCGATAACTCGCGCCTTTCGTCTCTATAAGCTGTGCCAGATCTATTTGTATTGAGTGATGTGATCTAATCTCGAAAATAACTCTTGTACGCCTATTAGTGTCAATAGCGCTTAGATTCGATCGATCTATTAGCTCCCTTTAATTGTGTTTAGCTTACATCTCGAGACACAGGATGTAAAGAATTTTGAGTACGATTTCTGTATCTGGAAGACCGAATACCCAATTCTTCATTAATATATTTGCACGATTTTCATGTCTGATTGTCTGTCTAGTTAACAGAGAAGTTAGGAAATCTTTTGATCTTTCATCAAGCTTTATTGTTGTCGTTCAGGACCTATGTGTTTGAACAGAGCATGAACGAACAAGTATTTGTGCTTTGAAAATGTCCATTTTTTCTCTCTCTTTTTGCACTAACTGCGTGGATTGTCTCATCGTCTGAGTCGTGGCACTCCCTCCCCTCCCCGAACTTTATTATGTTATGTTTGCATTGTGTCTTTATGCAAGCACTCCCTTTTGCGCAGTCTTGATGCGAGCACTCTGTTTTGCACAGTGGTAAAGATGGGTTTTTAACACAAGACGGCGGGAATCCCTTGTTGTGTGTTCAGATCCCATCTCTGACACACACGCGCGCGCGCGCGCGCATGCACGAACGCACGCATGCACCTATAGTTCTCTTGTATTCTTCTTACATGTTGATAAGGTCATTAAGGGAAGCCACTACCACTGCACAAAAGCTTACATTCACTCAAAAATAAAATACTCGTATACCTTTCGCAGTTGCCAGCTGTAGGTTTACGCATAGACGTAACGCATTCATATTGGCATTTACACTAAAATATATATTTGTTTTTTTTCCCCCTGTGCTGACACCCACATTTTCAATTACTGCAGCTGAGCTTATGGCATGGTACGCACAACGTTTGTTGCTATACATCATTGTCCAGCGAAACAGAGACACCTCTTCCCGACACATTGATTTCATGCGCTTAACTAACATGCTGTGCCACTATTGACCATTGTTGACAAAGTTTGCACGTGGGTATCTGGGTCGGTTGGTCGGTAAACACATTACTAACAAGGTTTGTTTGGTCAGCTGTACTTCTGTTGACGTAAAAGCGGCTTGCCCCCGCTCAGATTAAAAAGAAATCGACTTAGAATATAATGTCCCGGAGTTTGGCATGATTTGCCAGGCCCACACTGATGAAACGTGAGCCGACTTCAGTGAATGTTTTGTCCGCTGTTATTGTTACAGGATGTCGTGATGCCAGTGTTTGGAGATTAACAACCAGTCACAAGGCCTTCTGCTTGTGCAAGTGCGATGTCCGTCAGGAGGCGCTTCTACGCCGAAAAGTAATCTGAAGACACCTGAATACTTGGTGATCTAGTGCACATGTCAGCAGGCAGTTTAAGTTAGACAACGGAAACTGCGAAAGGAAGCCTTTCTGGCTGCTTCCGATGCAAAGATATTGGCTTAGCAGAGAGCAAACCATTTCATGGCTTGGACTGCGCAGTTGGCAAAAACGGTACTATATTTAGCATCAAGTACACACCATTGAACACACGTTAAAACAACGCAGTGCTGATATGTCTCGCGTAATGACAGTTATTCTTATACCACACGGACTCTGGTGAGCACATCGAAACGCAAATTATCATGAACAATAAAGCGTACAGAATAGATCGGTGGCACCACATGCATGACGGGTTTCCAAAGCGGGAAACAGCATTTTACTGAGTTTCTACCGTTGTTTCTCTGTGAACAGCCTGTCACTTCCTGAAGCTTGGAAACGCATCAAGCAGAACGTCTCCCCACCCTCTCGTTATTCATGTCACCGCATCTGAGGCCCGCGTTAAAAGTGGAAGGACGAGAGTAATTTCCCCTTCAGCGCCTATGTTTACAAATAATTCATGCCCCGCAGTTCAGTTGTTGCACCGTTTCTGTAGTCCCGCACGACGAGGCTCCTTGGAACCATTTGTCTGACGAGGATAAGAGAGAAGACTAATGGACTTGGGGCTCGAATCTGGTCTAAAGGATCATCTCAGACGGTTTCGCAACACTCCTATTCCCATGCCAGGGAGTGATTGTCCTGTGTCTCGTTTCCAGGGCAAACTTGAGGCACGCCAAGAGCGCGAGACATCTTAAGCTCTCGAAGGACTGGGTTACTATCACGCAAGATGTGTCCTGAGGAGACAAGTTTTGTTTGGGTGGCCTGTCCATAGCTGACTGGCACGGCTTCTTTTCCCTGTCCGTCTCAGACTTCCGGCTGTTTCTGGGTCTTTGCGGAGTGCTTTTCGAAACTAGAGAAAGCATTGCAGATCGTTACCAAGGAGACAAGGCCTGTCAACGTGTAAAAGTACACGAGCAGAATTTATTCCAAGGTGAAACTAAACTTCTTTGCGAAGTCTGCCCTTCACCGCCACTGCCAATACTTATTTTTGTGCATACGCATGGAGCATCAGTCGAGGACCTGAACAGTTAGACGCAAGTCTGTGGGACATTTTACCTCCAGGTTCCTCTGAAGCCATCATTGTCCCTTTTTCTTCTATACAGTGGTCTGAGTCTTAAGTGCATAGCGCGATGCACTAGAAGCGAACACAGATAAACCACAGAAGGGGTTCGCAGTAAACCACCCCGCCATGCCATCATCTGTTAATCTGCAAAAAGCAGAAAAGAAAGTATAGTGCATGAAATGCTAAAACTCCAAACAAGACTGGTGTACACTAAACCTGCTTTCACAACGGGATGCTTAATTACTTCATTATTGATAGAGTAACTTAATCCTATCAACATATTGAGCACTTAACTGTTTGATTTATGATCTTTTAACTCCCCGAACAAGATTTTTTAAACAATCGCACGTAACTGTGGTCTGCACGCGCTCATACTTAATTTCAGACACATGAGCTTCAGCCTGCCATTAAAATATGTAGCCACAGCGGCAAACAAACAAAGGAAAACAGAAATAACCCGCTTTCTGTGGCATAGCGAGCGATAAGCTTGACGCGTACGTGTATAACAAAGCAAATCATGTTTGTTTATTCAACATGTTGTGGTGGTAAAAGATTTAACTTCCATGAGGTGTTGACAGCGTGCGGCATGTATCGATCTCAGCGTATCGATCTCTGACGGCAGTCGTCGGCAGTGTTCAGTTTGAAGCGTGACCGGTGTAGTGGCTGATAGTAAAGCTAAGAAAACAAATAATTGGACCTGTGTTTACCTAGAAGGGATACAGGAAAAAGAAGATATATATATAGAGAGAGAGAGGAGGGGAGGGGAACCAAAGCAGGGGAATACACATCTAGCGACAGTCCGGATCACATGACAGTCACGGCAAGTTCACCATCGGTTAAGCCCCGACCCTAGTGTGGGTGGAAAGTTTGCGAGGCAGCTGTTTCAGTGTGAAGCCAGAGGTTTTGTGTAGCACGGCGCAGATTCGCCTTTGACCTAATGTGTTTCCTTGGCAAAGACGAAGAGGGAAGGTATCATTGCCTCCTTGTTCAGTTTCATGTCACCCACTGACACCGCGGATGTTTTGCCTGGACACCTGGAAGGTTCACAATTTCAATTCTTATCACACGCGGAACAGAACTTATGTTTACATTTCAACCGGTCTCGATCTGTGTTTTTCTTTTTAAAGACTAGTGTAGAAAAGAACCAGGTGGCGAGTCAAGACAGCGTGACAAGCGGAGTTAGATAAAAGATAAAGAACAGGTATCTGAACGTCTGCAGTGACGTAAGAAATTCTGCTAAACGTGTAGTTTTTTTCCCCGCTATTTTGGCAGGTATCAAACAGTGTCCATTTATTTGCATATGTATATCGGGGAAAGGATGGCAAAAGTATTCTTCTAGAAGGCAGTTAGCACTGGCATCCCTTGGGCGTCGCCCTGACTGAAAAGACCCGGATAAAACGTGATGTGATCGCAGGAAGGGTCGAAGAGAAAATGTAATTTAAAAAAGAGAAATTCAGTGCAAGGTGCAGCGTTTCCGCCTTGTGGTTTCAGGTTTAGTGTTTGCGTGTTTACGCGTAAAAGTTTTCTGCCTTCAGTTCCTTCTAACAGCGTCTGGTTAGTTCACAAGGACGTCGGGGTTTTTCCTTGAGTCATTGGCCCCTGCTAAAGTCAAACATCGGTGGTGTAGAGAATCATAGGCAATCTTCGGCCAGTAGAGTTGCTGTGACGTACACGAATCCGACTTCATAAAATTCTGGGATGTAGTGATCTTCGCCGCAGGATACAAAAGGGTGCGACACATCATGCGTCTGCATCCTCTGCCGTCAGCAAGTGACGACATCTGGTTGACATGCCAGTTCACTGAAATGCTGTGCGGCCGCCAGGATGTTATCTGCAATCTGTAAACTCACTGGAGAAACATAAAAAGGCAACAGGAAATTTATTGCACGAGGTCTTTCACACCCGTGTGGCAACTCGCTAAGTTGTGTCTATCAACGCTCCAGGGCTGACCAAACCCAAGGAATATATCTATCTATAATTCTACCAGCCATGGGCTGCAGAAACAACAAGATGCCCAGCCCGGAGAGCGCCGGCGAACCGCCCAGCAAGACAGCCAACGGCACGGGGGCCGCTGACGTGGTCAACTTCAGCGGAATGGTGCTGGATAAGCGGTGTCCTCTGAACGTTCGACAAACATACAGCCTGATCCAGTCCTGGAAGGCCATCAAGCGGAACATCGGAGCCACGGGCTTGGAGATGTTTATCAGGTAAGTGCACGTCTGTGTCTTTGCTTCTTCGTTTGATTACATTATTCCTCTGTCTGTCTGTCTGCCTGCCTGCCTGTCTGCCTGCAGGTCCGTCTCTCCGTCCGTCCGTCCGTCCGCCGTTCGTCTGTCCGTCTGTCTGTCCGGCCACCCCTCCGTCCGTCAGTCCGTTCGGTCTGTCTGTCTGTCCACCCATCCGTCTGTCATTCGAGTCAAGAAGTTAGTTGGAGTTGGTTGTCTTTTAACGGTAAAGCAGCATTGAAAACCTCTTATTAGCAAGGTGGAGCGAGAGAGAGAGAGTGACGAAGGGAAAGCTGAAGGGAGGAAAAAGCCAGAACGCCCAGAACGCCCAGAGTAATCCTTCGACGATCAGCGTTATAAGCAGGTGACACATACAGCAAGGTATATGTTCTGGACATGGGATACGAACCCACGACTCTGTATTCCGGCGGAGAACAGATGTGACCAGTACGCTACACCCCATAAAAATAGTGGGAGAAAAAGAACAAGAAGAAATAAGTGTGGAAGGGAATAGAAACGCGAATAAAAGGGATGGAATGGTGACAAATCACCCAACCTTCAGAAACAATTCTTCCGCTTTTAATTTCAGTTTATATTTGTTCTTGTCCATTGTTTAAGATTATAGTTCTTTATATACCTTGGAGAGATTACCCGGTGGGGTTAGCTCTACATAGCATCTCGTCTTTTCGAAGTGTGTGTGTTGATCAAGAAATTTTCTCTGTATCACCCTTTTTCCGTTGTTTTTGTGACTATACTATACATGAGCGGGGTCAGTAAGGGTCAACGCTTGAGAAAGTTTCCTCGGGTTCGGATAATGACAGAACCACATAACGCGCCAAGACAAAGAGTGGCCCAGTGATCGCAGTCTGTTTTGTCTCCTGCCTCCACCCCACCCCATCACCTACGGCAAAACAAACAGCAGAAATCAGACCTTCACGACGATAGACTGACGTCTCCTAGCAACTAATTGAAACAAAGCGGCGGAAGGAGGTAGTGCGCGTTTGCACACATTCAACGCCACCGCGACTGTGTAAACTTCGTCAGTATATGGGAAGGGGGAGGGAGGAAGCGAGAGAAAGATAGAGAGGGGAGAGAGAGGATTTGCACAGGCTTGCGATCGATTCACTTGTTTAATACAATATACGATAGTTTGAGAGAGGGGGGATAGGGAGAAATAGGGGGAGATAAAGAGAGAGGGGGAAGAGAGAGAGAGAAAAAAGAGAGGGACAGAGAGAGGGAAGGAGAGGGAGAGAGAGGGGGGAGAGAGAAAGAGAGGGAGAGAGAGAGAGAGATGCACACATACTGACACACAGACGAGATCGAGAGGAATGGCGACTACGTGATCCAGGGGGAGACAAATCAAATCGTTGTAACCAACACAGAAAACCAGAGAAGAAACAAGAACTTGGTGGTGGGACTGAGTAGAAATAGACCAGACTATCCAATAGTCTTCGCTCGGAGTAATGAGCGCTGGAGGGTAGCTATAGGTTACAGGAGGGCTTATCGTGAGGAGGGATCACTATATCTGGCTGCGTCCTTCATCTTCTCACGCTATGTTAGTCTTTGTGTGAGTTTTTGTCCCCATTACTTTTTGCATGTACCTAGCAACAGACCGACCGACCACGCCTGCACGCACCCAAGCACATCCACCTTATTCCCAAACCCATGGATTCCGGTATTCAGTTCTCTTTCGTTGGCCCGCTTGGCCTACTCGAGTTTGTTCCCTTGGCTAGCTGCCACGCTACGTGTTTCTGTTCCTTGAATGAGTAGGCCTATTTTACTACTTTCAGTTGTGCATTGTTCCATTAATGTTCTAATAAGGAATCGTTAACCAGCTGTGGGTCTAAGGACTCGTTACGCAGCTGTGGGTCTAAGGAATCGTTACGCAGCTGTGGGTCATTAATGCTGAATTTCCCATCTATTTTAAAAATCTGTCATGAGAGCTTAGGTCTGTGGAAATCGTAAGAGGTTATTTGACATCATAGCCGTTGTAACTCGCGTTAGGTCATATATTCTACCCTTGGGACCTCACTTCTGCACTCAAAACTTCCGGACATGGAACATTTGTGTAGTGTTGTTTTACTTTCTGGATTGATGCAAATAATTGTGCAATATTGCCGCATTGAACATTCTCGATGTATGAAGAGCTGATGGTACACAACGTGCGCTTAGGCCAAGAGGAAGCGCATTTATTACGAGAAACTGTTCGCTTATTCAAAGTAGAAGAGTGCGATCGTCCCTACGTGCGAGAGATTCTTCTTTCGTTAATGCACATACTGTCCAGTGTGCAGCACAGTAAGGGTTAAGCCCTCATGTTAAGCTAGATTCTCCGCGCCTACATTGCCTTATTAGATGTAACGATTAAGGCCCGTGTTCCCGCGGTGTGGCAGTCCTCGTCATGTTTGTAAGCCTGCTTCATGACAGGAAGACGCCGGAAAAGGCAATCACGAAGCTTAATCTCACACTTAATGAAGCCGAGCACGCTGACACCGAGCTGAAGACAGAATAACAGTATATTTATTTTGCATTCTGCTTTGACTAGATTTATCTAAGGATGAAGCGCGAATAATTAAGACCTACGGATATTTGTAATTAATGTATATATATATATAATCTGATTTTATTTACACATCGATAGCAGAAGATTGACTAGGATGACAGAGACTATAGGAAGCTGCATTCGCCTTGTCTGCCCTGTCCACTAAGACTTTCTAGGTCACAGGAATGAGATTAAATGATTGCTCATCAGTTACATAAGTGTTTGCAGGCGCATTTCGATTTAGCTTGCTGGACATGTTTGACGAAAGATCGTCGCATACCCTGGCTTAACGTACTTTCCATACAAAAACACTTTTACACCCCTTTCCCAAGAAAAAAGAAAGGGATAAAATAAAACGTCTACAGTGCGAATCTTGTGCACAGCAGAGTCTAGCTGTGTCAGAAACTTTGAAGGAGGGGCCTGGAAAGATTAATTGTGGCAGTTCATCCAGGTTTTTTTTTTGACTTGAGGAATGTGTTGCGCAGAAGATGCCAGCATTTGTAACCTGTTAAAGCGAGGTGAAGTGATGCTAGGTCATGTCCTTGATTGAGATCCGACTTAAGCGAACTAGCGCTCGCGCGAATCACCTCCTTACCGCTTTTTCAGCCATAAACCCCTTCGACCTAAACATTGCTTGCTGCCAAGGTCAGCCAAGGGTGTGCGCGTGAAGCCGCGAGCACTTGCAAGTTCTCTAACTGGACTCTTGCCTTCTCTGAGCAGCCAAGAAACCTTCTAACAGCGTACACTTGGCAAAGGTCAGAGTATCGCGTCAGACTCGTTTTCGCTATTTCGGGGTTCGCTCCTATGAGCTGAACTCAGCAAGACTGGTCGATTATACATTGTTATCCAGAGGTAAAGAACACAAACCATTTCCATCTTTCTGCATTTTCTGGGGTTGGAGAGTCGGGATGTAGGGTTTAAAGTCATTGTTCTTCTTTATCGCTGCTTCACCCATAAAGTGTAGTAGAAAACAATATTCAGGCAAAAGTCACCTGTTCAAAATAACCATAATGCCAACGAATGGGTGTAGAAAGATGACCTTAATTCTTCTTTAGACTTAGTAGAAGATTTTACAGAACTGAACATTGCATTGGACTGCATGTTCCCAGCATGCAAGACTGTCAGACGATGGTGGATGGGCAAGTTAGAAGATTTCATAGTCACGCAAACTCCAGATAATTACACATTATCTATTTGTGGCAGAAGACATGGATTTTAATCCGTACGATATTACCCAAGTTATGTCTACATTTGCGAGACTGTACCATTATTCTTACTAATTTCTCTCCTGCTACAAACGATCTATTGTCATCACTCAGCGTTCCCGGCGTGGAAGTCGGAAATTGTCTGTATCGTGCCGCTCAGCATTAATGAGTGACCGGGGCGCGCTCAGCAACACCATATCGATCTGTGGCAGGGCTAGTTGTAGAACAGGCTGTCATCTTGTAATGTCTCTAGAAGCCGAGGGCGCAAATTTGTACACTTGCTAATTTGACCCCCCCCCCCCCNGGACCAGGGATGTGATCATTCGAGGTTCTAGATGGATGCACCCAAGGTGGATATCCTGTGAAATATCTTCTTAACTGAAATGTACTGAACAGAAATCTACTGAAGGTGAAGCAGGGAAGAACATCACCTTTTTACGATTCAACAGAAAAGTCAGTAACAAAGTCTTCAGGCTCAATAATACTTTATGACGTTTCGTAACTGCTTAATATTGAAGGTGTAATGTAGGTGTAATATTTAAACAATGTCGGAAGAAAACCTGGTAAAGCGAAATTCCAGTAGGGATTGAAAAGGGTGGAGGGTGAAGGAAAAAAGGCCTTGAACCAATTTGCAACCCGAGGCCCTATTATCAGGCCGAAAGATGAAGCGGAAACAGAGGCGAAATGTCGTCATGTTTTGTTCTCAAATCACGAGCGATGGTAAATGATTTATCCAACCTTCAGCAAGAAATAACAACATTATTCAATTTACTATATGCGTGTACAGATTTTCTCTAAAATCTCAACAATAAGTGGTTGAAGGGCACATTTCCATCCAATAACGGCGGGATCTAGGCTCCATGTGGTTTGACTAATTTCACCGTTTTCATGCGAATCTGTCCTTGACATACGTAGGCAGGACAGAGCATGCGCCTAGATAGAAGAAAACCGTGTAAATAAACGGACTAGAAAAGAGGGGAAAACGTCAATATTTTTTCCTTACTTCCAGCTCGAGACTTCTCAGCAGGAAGATACATGTATTTCCGTGTGGGAATGACTAGGAAATCGAATTAAGTATGAACATGCATCTGCAGGCGGACGCACGTCCCCCCTGTCTCTCGCCTGCATCTGTGTGTGCGCGCGCGTGTAATTGATGTGTGCGTGGCCACAAATGCGTGCCAGTGTGCGTTAACAAAAGGGGAAACAGAGAAGCGTAGAAGTGAGAGGGAGATGAAGAAAGGAAAATTCGAGGACAGAAGGAGAGAGATGGAGAAAGAGTAGAAGGAAGACTAGGGGAAAGGGTGAGATAGTTAAATGCGAAATGTTTCTTCTGCCTTCAGTAGTTCCTCCGGCCCTAATTCACGTTCCCGGGGAGGGCGCAAAGGACTTACATCGCAGATCATTTTCTGAGCTCGTCTGTATTCATTATTCTTGCAAGGTGTGCCCAGCTTGAGCTGGATTTCTCTGTCTGACAATTCTGCCCGTCCCCTCGCCAAAAAGTCATCTTAAGGAAAATGTTGCACTAAACTCGCAAAACATGTGTAGGGTTTTCCTCATAAAAATTCTTGTAGGTGTGTCTGAAGAGCTTACTCTTTAATCCTAACAATGTTGTAACCCTAGACAAAACGCAATTTTCGTCTGTTGGTAACACGAGATGCTCAGTTGCCGGCATGTTTCAAGGGTTGACTGATTTTGGTGTCTCAGCTTCGTCTGTGCTGTCTATTGCAGTTCACCGGTCTTCTCACAGTCTCTTCTCTTTTCCCTACTTTTTCTATTTAAAACTCCAGTTCCTCTTCCCCATTCCGCCGTTTCTGTCGTCTTTGTTGCTTGCAAGCTAGACTACCCCTCGTCTCGTTGTCAATGTCTTCCGCTTTTCGACTGTGATCTCTATGCCTTGACGAACCGTCCACACAGCCATCCCTCTCTCCCCACTGTTATCCGTGTTCTAAGTCTTTCCATTTCAGAGTCCTTATAAATATGTAACAGAATTTAAAATCTTTTTTCTATTTTTTTTTCACTTCTAATTTTGTCAGATTCTTTTCCAGATACATGTAGAGCTTAGACATTCCACTTTAGTAGGCCAAGCTTATTACTTCTGGTTCCTCTCCCCCCACCCACTGCCCACGGACAGAGTGGTCTGATTGAACTGGGAAACAAAAGGCGAAGCGAGTTACCAAGGAGGGGGTAAGACAGTAAGAAGAGAGACACTGACATCGACATCGACACTTTATTAAAAAAAAACATACCGGTTTGTCTCAAGGGGGGAGTACACAACAAACATCCAGTTATCAAGTACAAAGAGTATGTACATAATGATATCCACGTAAGCCATACATCTGCCATTATAATAGTGATCACAACGGTATTCATTAATTTTTTCGTTTGAGTATCTGACAGCAAGAAAAGAGAGGGAAGGAGAGAAATTGTGGAGGAGAAACAGGAAGAGAATGGAAAAGGAGGAAAGAAAGACACTGGAGAAGGGGGAAGCGGGAAGGAAGGAGAAGCGGGACAGTGATTGAAGAAACAGGAATTCTTATAAGGAACTTTCGTCAACAGTGGCAAAATCTGAAAAAAAGTAAATGAGGGGCAACAACTGCTGAGCAGAACATAAACCAATTTACCTGTGGTTATTTCTCTTTGTCCATTCGCGCATACACTCCCCTTCACGCACTCCCGTTTTCGTTCTCTCTTCTACCCTTCATTCTTTGTGCACCCTGTCATTTTCCACCTTCTCCATCTCATCGTCGTTTTTCTTCCCCCCTCTTCCCCCTTTCTTCTCCCCCTCGCCTTCTGTCACATCCATAAATGCTGTAATTCTGGCGCTGTAAGTTGACTATGTTTAGGGAGGAAGGTTTTGCATGGTCATTACTCCGGAGACAAAGCATGTCGGCAGACAGTCTAAATTTATCGCCCAGCTATCGGCTGACATAACCTTGTATGCTATATTTACGTAGTACCACAGATAATTATAATCAACTGGGCTAATTGTACGTTATGGGGAGACTAATGCTTTCTTTCCACAGCATTACGTTTGCAAGACGAAAATCACACAATTTCAGTAATAGATTTAACATAGTCGAAGAGCCGCTGATGCTCTTTTGACGCGCTTTTCCTATTTCTAATGAGTTAGTCACACGCTTATCACAGAACTAGCTAATGCATTCGAACTTCTTAACCGTGTTCTAGTCACGGATATGACATTGGTCTAGGCTGGTAACTACTTGTATTGCATTACCCTACTATTTGTTATTCATTTCCTTTTTCCCACTTCCTCTTTCTTGCCACTATCTGTTTTAAATTAACATTTACGATACCTCCGGGTTCACAATTTGCGTAATATAATTGCCAGGCACATGTCAAAACCACGTACGTTCTCAATAAGAAGAAAATTTTCCTTATTGCTGTCCGCAATGTTATCCCACGCAAGAGGGTGCTGAGAACGGAGGTAGACCAAGTTTTCTGATAAGTTTTCCCTATGACAATTTAAATGACAAGGTAACCCTATAGGTTTATCACTGTGGCAAATCACGTGCTCACTACGACAATGCAAATGAAGCATGTGCACGTGCACGAAACGGAGAGAACAAAGTGGCTGGAGTTTAGCGATTTCACCGCCTTGTGTCTGCAACACAAGATGAATTTGAGCCGTAAAATAAAAAAAAACTTCAGGACAGCAAAAACGAACTTTTGATCTCGTTCTCAAACTGAAAGACAGGCAAGCAAGCAAGCAGAAAGCTATAGCTAGATAACAAACCATGTGATGGATGTACAGACAGACAGATCTGGGTAGGTCGGAATAAGTTTCAGTGTAACTGATTAGCGTGGGATAATCTGCCATTACTGTTTGTTTAAAATCGAAATACGCACCATTCTTTCTCGAGACACCTTGACCCCGCATAATA
>SMGT01013578.1:2304-15609 GCA_004794575.1 Lanistes nyassanus
TGTGGGCCGGGTGACCTTATCCGCTCTCTGGCCTGTCGTTGTCATTCTGTTAAGTCACACTTGCGTCATCAGTGTGAAAGTTCTCCTTACGTTTTGCCAAATATTGTAGTCCTACACTACAAACTAATTATTAAGTCATTTCTTTTGTTTTTCTTGTTTTTGCTTCTTGCTGTTTTTTAAGGACTCTTTTCCTTTGAAAGTTGACAGTTCGTTTTTGAGATTGGTAGAAATGCTCACATCAGTTTGTATTATTCAGTATAAACAATCTGTTAGTTGTAGATTAGTCCCGCTCTATTTCAAGTAGGTATGTGACAAAAATTGAAAAAAATATTTTTTGAAAGCAACGTAAATCATTATAAAGAGCCCAAAAACTGCAAAATAATATCAAATTTATTTTTTAAAAAATGAAAGTGATTATTTTTTTCTTTGATTTAATTTCACTACATTCCTTTATTTAAGGATCTAAAGTAAAACTGTGACCAGCAAACAGAATTTTTCAGCATTAAATGCTTATAACTTAACAGATTTTCACCAATATTTAAAAATAAGATATCAAAAGAAAGTGGAAACACAGTGAATGGCATATTGGAACCATGTATCTGTCTGACAGTGGGTGAATTATGTAACTGTGGCATGTTGCCATTTTTTTGTCACAGTAGGTAGAGTGTATTCATGACAATTTATTCCACTTCCAGAGTCTGTTTCAAGCTCTGGGTTTGCCAGGTTATAAGACAAGAATGCTAATATGGTAGATATACTGAGGTTCAGCAAAGGAAAATGTTGTGATAGTTCTTCACCATATATTTAAGGACCATGTATTTAATTTAGCAATCAAACATTTATTTAAAAAAAACTTTTCTGCTTATTTGAAAAGCAATCTCAAAATACCAATCGGAAGAGAAGCTGTCACCAACCTTCGAAGCCACTGGTGTAAAAAAAAAAATGCAACCAGAAGCTGGATTTCCTTTGGGACATGCACATAACCCAAGTTGTGTGAATAACTTAAGGCAGTGACTAGCGAGCCCTTTTTGCAGTCCATCATGCAAATAGTCACTATCTGTACTGACACCAGGCCAAACAGAGCTGCTTGCTGACTAATAAGCTGACCTTGTTAGAGTAGTTTTTGTTGGGATACACACAGTTCACCTTCACAGTGTTTTCCACCTGAAAGAACATCTCTGTTGTATCTTAAGGATGCACTTAAACCTCCAAATGCTAACCCTGTCGTCTGTCATGATGACAGCGAAACAAACAGATGTTTCTGTATTTCCTCATAAAAGAGTTATTGGCACACAGTTCATCAAAGTTGTAATTAGATGTTAGGGGTAAATAAGGTGTTGGTAAGGATGATGGATGATTATGAAAGCAGTCTTGTTTCTACAAAGTCATCATCGTATATTCACATGTATGTTTATATTGCCACAAGTAATGGTAGTAAAAACATGTAGAAAAAACATGTTACTGATGCACCTTCCCAATCCATGTTGTCAAGTTCATCATAGCTTACCTGTCATTTGTGCCTATGTTGTATTTATTGTTGTGTATTGTATTTCATAGAAAATCACTTTTGCACAATGTAGGTCTTCCTGCCAACAAACCAGTATCTATGGCCAGAAACCAGAACCACAGTCCAGAAATATACATTGATGATGCCACAGATGATTTACATGAGGACAAGAAAGAACAGGAGTTGTTGGCTGAGCACAAGACTGTGATGCCAAGTAAGTGAATGCAGCTTGTTGTCTTACAGACAAAAGTTAAACTGAAATGGGGCTACACAATCTTTTCTGCATTGATGTGCACATCTGCCAATGAGAATACATGATCATTTTCTTTCAAGAACACATGATTGACAGGTTATGAAAAGTCTTTGAGATACAGGCTGAACAAAATCTCATTGAGATAGTGGAAATATACTTAAACCATGGTCCATGCAAGTCCTTGAAGTCAAGGAATTTAGAACAAAAATTCCAGGTTTTAAAGTCTGGGAAAACTTGTTTATGGCTTTACATTATGTAATATATGAAGGGTTATATATATATAAACAGTAATGGCAGTGGCAATGGTGAAATTGTCCGAACCAGGACAACTTTGTAGAGCAAGACACAAATGGAGTTGTTAGGTTTACTTTGGGAGCATTTATCCTTTAAATAGTTTATGACATCACAAGCGGCATGTTTGATTGGCCTCTTTGCCTATAAGCTGTTTCCTGCGGTACTACTTTTTTGTGAGTGCAAGGATTAGCCATAACAGTTGTTCACAGATATGTGAACACGCTTGTGAATACTTTTGGATCCGTGAGCCATAAATGTGAAAATTCCCACTAAGTACTTATCCCCTGCATATCCTAGCACACCATGAATGTGCAGCAGTCTGCATGTTCAAAGTCTGATACTTGGAGATTTCTCTAAACAGTCTGAATTCTTTCCACTCCATACACCCTTCACCTTCACCCCAGTTCATGAGGGTTTGCTTACTGACGATTGCTACACAACCAGTCGATCAGTATCACTTGCTAATAAAGCTGGGCCAAATTTCAGGTGTGTTGGAAAGAACTGATGGTGAGGTCTACAACTGGCCAACAAACAGCAAGCGATTCTCACCAGACGGTGGTCTCAATAAAGATGATGGAACAAACATTGTTGATCAACCCTACACAGATCAAACATGTGGCAAGTTGATGATGAAAAACAAAAGAAACCTCGCTGTGCAGATGACAACACTTAATGACAGAAATCCCTATACATGTAATATGTGTGGTAAGTTATTCAAACGGCAGAAATATTTAACTAAACACATGAGAACGCACTCTGGTGAGCACCCATACAAGTGTGATACATGTGGTAAGTCATTCAAAAAATGTTTACTTGCTACACATATGAGAACGCACACTGGTGAGCATCCTTACAGATGTCGTGTATGTGGTAAGTTATTTAAACATTGTAGCAATCTCACTAGACACATGAGAACACACACTGGTGAGCGTCCTTACCAATGCAACATGTGTAGTAAGTCATATGCCTGTAGACGTGATCTCACTATACACAAGAGAACACACACTGGTGAGCGTCCTTACCAATGCAACATGTGTAGTAAGTCATATACCTATAGTAGTGATCTCACTATACATAATAGAACACACACTGGTGAACGTCCTTACCAATGCAACATGTGTAGTAAGTCATATACCTGTAGTGGTGATCTCACTAGACACATCAGAACACACACTGGTGAGCATCGTTACCAATGCAACCTATGTAGTAAGTCATATACCTGTAGTGGTAATCTCACTAGACACATGAGAACACACACTGGTGAGCGTCCTCACCAATGCAACCTATGTAGTAAGTCATATACCTGTAGTGGTGATCTCACTATACACAAGAGAACACACACTGGTGAGCGTCCTTACCAATGCAACATATGTAGTAAGTCATATACCTGTAGTGGTGATCTCACTATACACAAGAGAACACACACTGGTGAGCGTCCTTACCGATGCAACATGTGTAGTAAGTCATATACCTGTAGTAGTGGTCTCACTATGCACATGAGAACACACACTGGTGAGCGTCCTTACCAATGCAACATATGTAGCAAGTCATTTACCTGTAGTGGTGATCTCACTAAACACATGAGAAAGCACACTGGTGAGCGTCCTTACAAATGTGACATATGTGGGAAGTTGTTCACAGAACATAGTATCCTTACAGGACACATGAGAACTCACAGTGGTGAGCGTCCTTATAGTTGTGATGTATGTGGCAAGTGCTTTACACGAAATAGTCATCTCACTAAACACATAAGAATGCACACTGGTGACCGTCCTTACCAATGCAACATGTGTAGTAAGTCATATATCTGTAGTAGTGGTCTCACTATGCACATGAGAACACACACTGGTGAGCGTCCTTACCAATGCAACATATGTAACAAGTCATATACCTGTAGTGGTAGTCTCACTCAACACATGAGAAAGCACACTGGTGAGCATCCTTACAAATGTGACATATGTGACAAGTTGTTCACAAAACGTAGTAACCTTACAGGACACATGAGAATTCACAGTGGTGAGCGTCCTTATAGTTGTGATATGTGTGGCAAGTGCTTTACAAAAAATAGTTATCTCACTAAACACATAAGAACGCACACTGGTGACCGTCCTTTCAAGTGTTTCACATGTGGCAAGTCGTTCTTTGATAGTAGTGGTCTTATTAAACACATGAAAATGCACAGTGGTGAGCGCCCTTATAGATGTGACTCATGTGGCAAGTCATTTACAGAAAAGGCTTGTCTCACTAGACACATAAGAACGCACACTGGTGAGCACCATTACATATGTGACATATGTGGCAAGTCATTTACAGAAAATCATAATCTCACTAAACACATAAAAATACACACTGGTGAGCGTCCTTACGGATGTCACACATGTGGCAAGTCATTTAGAGAGAGCAGAACTCTTAGTAAACACATGAAAACCCATGTCAATCAGCTATTCTCCACACAGAGTGTTGCTTTCAACAATAACATACCAACGCAATCTTGTAGCCAGCACTACGTCTGTGTAACATGTGCCATTTTATTCATAAGGATTGATGACATCACTGCACATGTGAGAACACACAGTGGCCATTGTCTGTGTAATTAATGTTTCAAATTCCTTACTAAAAGTAATCATTCATGCTGAGTGTTCATGCAAGTGGGACAGCCCTGGTGTTCTAGTGGTTAAGGCGTCCGCTTCCAAGGCAGGAGGTGGGTAGTTCACATCCCGGCCAAGTGATACCTAAGACTTAAAAATTGGCAACCTAGTAGCTGCCCTGTCAGATGCCTGGCACTACAGGGAACAGTAGTAGGATTGGTTGGCCCGGGGTCAGTATAATGTGACTGGGTGGGACTGAGGCCAGTGTTGTGACAGCAGTCCCACGTCGTGTGAAAGCATTAAACTTTGTCTAAGCAACACATAGTTTGCGGTGGGATGTTAAGCAACAAATACACCCCCGCCCCTCCCATGCAAGTGGTGAACACAAGAGTGCACATAAAAATCAGTTCATAGGAGATGCAAGCTATCAGTGAACCCAAAGACAAGCATAAATAAATACACATTTCGCATCATCAGTCAATACAAGCACTCGCACAGAAAACAGTTTGTAGGAGAGTGATGTGGACAACCTGATTTTCTGCAGTTGGCTCCATAAAGCTTCGGCCATTAAATGTTCCTTGTCATATCTTTGCAATAATCTTGAGTCGAGCTCTTAGACCAAGCTGTCTGATAAAAATTTTGACAGACCTGCTGGACTTCATTCAGTAGCAACATTTGTGTTACAAGGATGTAAAATTGTTCTTACGTAAACTCACACTCCAACTCGCCAACATCCCCAGACACACAGACTTTAGGGTAATTGCTATATTGAGGAATGGGTGAATTCTTTTGTTATTTTTTGATTGAAAGGGTTTTTTGTTTGGTTAATGTTTTTAATCACTGTTTCAGACATGTTCAATCATGGGAGTGTGTGGCTTATGAATGTAAACAGCTTTGTTAGTGATGTTTGGTATTGGAAATAGTGGCTTTTGAATGTAAATTTGTTACAGAATTTGATATTGGATAGGAGTAAAATGTAGGAAGAGAAGTGGATTTTAAATGTAAATGTTTGGATTGAAAATCGGATCAGCTGTCAGAGATTTCCAAGCCCTCCACTGGAGTTGAAGAGATCACTAATCACTGACAGTACAGTGGAAGGTGCTGCATGTGATATTTTGATTGTTTTGTAAGCTGCATTACCAGACCCCATAATGATGGTAGTTGAGAGTGAGTGGTAGAAAGACTGAGACATCAAAAGTTGAAATCTCAATAAAGTTTATTGATTTGAGGGAAAAAACTAAATTGATGCCTTATTTATGACAAGCCTTTGTGACTGTATCCCGCCCCCCCCCCCAAAAAAAAAATCATTCTCACAGGATTTGCAATAGTCACAAAAAGTCAATGGCCAGAAAGAAAACTTTCACAGACACAGAACCAACAAAAAACTATTCGAGACTTTGCAGTGTATCAGTTGAGCCATCAAACAACAGCTTCCAAGAAGAATTTCATTGACCAATTAATTCATTCACAAAATGTCAACAACAGGAGCTAGCCACCTTAAAATTAAAAATCATACAAAATGTCAACAAACTAAAAACAGTCATTGATTCTGTCCCCCCATGTGTGCTACTCATTCACCACATCTTCCTCATGGACTAAATGAGTGTCACCAGAGTTGGCTGAGGGATGGGAGCCCGCTCTGGGTGCAGAAACTGGAAGATTAGTGCAGCATTTGCTGGTGGTGGATGATTGTCATTCACGGCCAAGGATGTCCCACAAGCGTTCAATTGGATTTAAGTCTGAGTGTGTGCCCTGGCCAATCAAGTCGCTGCATGTCCTGCTGCTGCATAAAGTCAGGACCACTTGCGCATGATGGGCGGTTACATTGTCATCCCGTAGCATGTCGCCTGCACCCATGGCCTGGAAAGCAGGCTGGATAAGAGAAAGCACAATCTTTTCACTTTAGTTCAGACCCTAGTGTCGTGGACAAGATGAGGCATCCTCCCATGCAACTGGATGCCACCCCAAAAACCTCAGAGAGCTGCCACCGTGCTCATCATGTTCTTGAATGCACCCATCCACAAAGCATTCCCCAGGCCACCTCCAGATGTGGGTTTTGCCATCATTGTGGGACAACGTGTACCTGGACTCGTCAGTGAAGAGAATTGTGCCCCACTGTGTCGATGACTTCAGCGCCAGTTCATTCGATCCTGTCGGTGGTGTTGCATCAGTGGCAGACAGCAGCACACGCGCTTCCGACTCGATTGCAAATGGTTTGGTGGCATAGGTTTAGATTGCTTGGCTCTTGGTGGTGTCTCAGCCTTTCTGCTGCGATGGTTCTGTTGGGCAGAGCTGTCAACACCAGAAAGGTCATCACGGCATCCTGTGATACTTGTCCATCCTGAGTGAGGGCAGTTAGCTGTGCATCCAGTGGCCTGAAACTGTTCCAAGTGCCTCGCCCTTCATCTGGACCCTTCTCTGCCGGAAATTCTGGAGAAGTCGAGTCCAATAAGTTAAGGTATGGCCCGTCATGTCGCAGACACTATGGTCTGAGCTAAAGTGAGAAGATTGTGCATTCTCTTATCCAGCCTGCTTTCCAGGCCATGGGTGCAGGCGACATGCTACAGGATGACAACGTAACCGCCCATCATGCGCAAGTGTGTGTGACTTTATGCAGCAGCAGGACATGCAGCGACTTGATTGGCCAGGGCGGTGAGCTGTGGATCCAGTGGCCTGAAACTGTTCCAAGTGCCTCACCCCTCATCTGGACCCTTCTCTGCAGGAAATGCTGTCTTGAACCCATGCCAGGGTTTGGCTGGGGTCCTCTGCTGACCCTCGTCTTCTTGGAGGCATGCTTGATTGAAGGTAAATTCAACCCAGATTTTATACCCATTTCTGCTTGTTGATGGGTGAAATGCGCTCACAGTACCCATGGTGTACACAAGCATTTGCAAACTTTGCCCTGATTCAGCAGGTTAGGAGATGTAGTCGAAATCCCGTTCACAACACGCAGCTTCACTTTGCTGGTGAATGCAGTACCAAAACATACACGCTACATTAATATCAGCACTAGGCAAATGCACTTAGACTCTGCAATAATCCGGTTTTATTTTACTTTGTCATCGCTACAGTGTGAAAAAAACCACTTCAATTTCAGTGCCCATATATTGCATCAGCCCATCTGACCCTTGACATTTTCTGACGTGTGTAGTTTGGTTATATCTTCTACGCCTTAACTAGTCCCTGCTGGATGAACAGATAAAACTCTCCGAATGAGAATGACCGACAGGTGTCATAAATAATAAAGAGAGGATGAACAGAGAAAGTTGTAAGTTAATGCAGAGAGGCAGTCGCGAAGTCAGTCAAGGTACCTGCGGAGGAGAGGTGTGGCATGGTCTGTTTTGCGCGCTTTCAGGACAAGGCGAGCGGCTGAGTTTTGAAGTTTCTGTAACTTCTGTAGCAGATACAGAGGACAGCCGTCCAGCAAGGAATTGCAGTAGTCGAGATCAGATAGTATGTAGGCACATACAAAGGTGTTTGCAACCTGGTCGGACAGTAGGTGACGTAAGGTGCTGATTTTTCTGAGTTCAGAATAAGCGGATGTTGGATATGTGTTTACTTAGATGTACACTTAGGAACAACACTGCTCACAGAGATTTCCTCACTAACATGCTAGAATGTGGAGTGTGCCTGCTAATACTTATGCAGCTATTCTACACTCGCACTTTTTGTGTGTGTGTGTGTGTGTGTGTGTGTGGGTGGGTTTTTTTTTTTTTGAGGGTGCTGAATAGGACTACTGCGGATGCAAAAACTCGCAGCTCCATGTCTGATTACTTTGACTTCTCTCCCTTTCACTGTCCCTCCATGTTGCTCCATCGCTCGTTCGCTGAGTGGGTGGCAGTAACTGGGCCTCTGTGTCCATGTATGTCGCCACAGATGACCAGGAGACTTAGTGTACTGGGCTTCAGGCACAGGCTTGAATTTATAGCTATTTAGCCCTACCTAATACTCACTCCTACTCCCTAACCCCAAGTCCTAACCCTAACATCCCTTCCTCCCAACCCTCCCCCGCCCCTGTGTTAATATGCATTTTAAACCTGCGATAACACTAACCCTAACACTTTTCGAAAAAGAAACAAAATGTGATCGACTCCTGTACCCTAACCATAAAAGCCCCTCTCGTTACCATTTAGCCACCAGTCAACGCGATGCCAGATCTTCTCAGTAACTGTAAGAAGTGATCCGGAGAGGGTGACGTCAGCCCGTGCAAATAGCCTGGGATTTTACGTGCAGGGAACGTGTAAATAGGCACTTCCCTATATTGATTTAGGTCACGTGGTCCATGGTCCGTGCGAGTAAAAATTCTCTCCATAAACATGAATACAATTTACTTTGCAAGTTGTGATCCTAACTGTAAATGATCCATTTAAAGTATTAAGCCTGAAATTGCGTAATTTGTTCAATTTTTGTTGTTTTTTTCCTGCGAGGATATTTTCATTTGCTCGCGCCTGTGACATGTTGACGCCATTTCCAAAGGTACAATCCACATGGTGCCCTTATCTTAAAATTAATTTTCTAAAGAATCCGCTGTATATTATACAGGAAGTCACTGCAAATACATTTTATTTATTAAAAATGTACTTATATTTTTAATCCGTTTCAGCAGTCTGATTAGTTTTTGTTCTTAAACGTGCAGTGTCAAACTACTGAACATTCATAGGATTAGCATTAGGGCTGTTGCTGGAATTGTGGCAGGAAAGATACAATGTGAAATTTTCTAAATTGTGCCTTTTTTGCAGGCAGCTTAACAAAGTGTGGTTTGTAAATATAATAAATGTGTGCACACATCTGCCAATAAGTGTTTTAGTTTGGCTCTATTTTTCTCTCCTCTATCATTTTATGATCGATCTTTATTTTTTTTTAAAACAGGTATAAATTTGTGCTCCTTGGCTGCAAATTTGAGGCACCTGTGACGAAGGGCCACCTGTCATGTAGGATGGAGCGAAGGGCGTCGTCACAAGGTAGGTTTTACTGTACTCACTGACAGTTCACGCTGACTTTTCTCAAGCGTCTGTTTACCATTCTCTTGCACGTTGGCTATTGTGACGTCGGCGCACGTGCTGGGATCTGCCCCGCCGGTGGAGTTGTCTTGGCGCTGCCGTCGCCTATTCCTTCTGTGGTCCGTTTTCCACGGCGGTGATCTCCCCTGCGTCGGGTTGATCCATCCCACGGAGGTGTATAATATGGTATACAACTCCGTGAACCATCCCTTCAGGCCATTCCCCACTGGTGTCTTTAACGGGACTGGACGGGGTGGCCCCTGCCGTCCCTGTGACTTGGCCTTCACTCTGGTCCCAGGTGGGCCTCGATTGCTCAGACCATGATACGCATCGCTTGGTTGGCTTGTATGCAGGGGAGGGTCCTCCGCGTGCCACCCATTCGCAGAAGGGGATTCCCTCTGTCGTACACCGTTGATTTTGGCCATGGACCCCAGCCGGATGCAAGCATCAGTCCACGGCACTGACCCATCCAATGCAGTACAGTCTGTCCGTGGTTCGCGTTCACCTCCTGTCGACGCTTCTGCTGCTGGTCTCAGAGTGGGGCTGGGGGAGCTGAGGGCATGTAAGACTTTCCACTGCGGGCGACGTGTCCCCCATGCAACACAGGAGGTCCCGGGCGCATGGACAGTTGCCGGACGTGATGAAGGGGGAGTTGGTGTTGTAACGTTTTGAATATCGCGCTAATGCACCTGGATGTGCGCCTGTGCACTTACCGCGGAAGTACAGTGTAACAGGTAGAAGCCTGGAAAAACAACTGTACACACACCAGATGCGCGCACTCTTTTTTCAGCAAAATAGTCGACCGTGTAAAGAAACCCCCATTTAATTAACCACAAATAATGGATGAATGACGTGTGGATGATGTGAAAGGGGGTGGAGGAATGTTAATGTGAATGTGAAATAGCGTGCGTTGTGAAGAATGAACACGTCGATCACAAATGTCAGAGTCACCACGTTTGCGCCAGCACAAAGTACACGATTATCTCCGCGTGAGATGACACAGTCCGCGTGCGTGCTCGGCTGGTGACACAGGATGACGTTCCTGTAGCGTAGACGAAGCGTGGCCATGAGGAACGGCTGGGTGACGCGAGTGGTCCTGAAGATGGCGGTGAGCGAGAGATGAAGCGTGACTTGACGGAGAGCGAAGAACTGGCAAAGCGTAGAACAGCAAGCAGGAACGGACAAGGCGAAACGGCGACGTTGCAGGAAAATAAACGGCAAAAGGCGAAAAGGTAAAAAAAATGGCGAAATAGGTAGAATTGGCGAAGACCAGTCCTCCTGCAACACAGCAGAACTGTAACCATCAGCGCGGAAACACCCGTCGGTTGTGTGACGGTTAACGATGCAACTCTGACAGATGTAGAACGCGCAAACACTTTCACAACTAAACTTAATTAACTGTTAACAAGTCTAGCAACACAGAATATCTACAGATGTAAAGCCGCTAAGTGTTTTAAGAGCGGGGTTAGCAGAGAGCACGATCAACTGACATTCGTACATTCGTTGCAACGGAAATTCTCAAGCATACTTCCATTTATACGCGTTGCAATTACAGTGTAAAGTTACCAGACGACTGGTCTCGCCGCACGGTGTAGTGAAACTTGTGTGCCTTGGCGGCTCCCAGCGGTAACTAACTGCTGTACGACAGTTGACGGTTAGTTCTTGCAGCATACAAGAACGCAGCTAGCCTGGCTGGTAGCGCTAAAGATCTGATCCTTGAACTGGTCGCTGACTTACGAACAGACGCATTGTCGTCACGCGTGGAGTTTCGTCAGAACTAGAACTGACGCTATGATTAGACGTCACGCGAAGAACTTAATCGCGCGAGATTTTGCGGCAATGGAAGGACAGAAGTTTTCATACCGTCACAGGCCGTACGCCTCACTTCTGCGTCATCGTCGTTGACGACACAACTGACCCACTGTCCCGGTCGCGGCCACGTGCCGCGGTGGGACTGGCGTCACCTCTGTACTCAGATGCACTCTGCGCCCCTACTGGCCTGGTCACGAGGTCGACTCTTGTTCGCGCCTCTTTCCTTTTCACGTTTCCAATCCACAGGTGTCGGCTCTGGGGCAGACGAATCCTGTCGCTGTACCGGGGCCTCTGTACCCCTACCTGGAACTCCTAAGTTTTCCTAACTTAGTGCCTAGCTTCGAGCTATACTTCCGTTGCATCCAACATGAATCCTTCCCTAGTGGGATGCTAGCTCGTACGTATATATATATATACTAAACCTCATGTTACACAAGGATTTCCAGTTTCGATTTCAATCACACAACCTTGGCGCCCATTTAAATACAACTAAGTTCGCTATATGAACACTTTTAAATAAAGACTAGGTAACTTCCAATATCGTACCCCCTTTTCAAGCAAATTCCCTTCATACGGTTGTGACGTACATTAAATTCATTTTTTTTAAACATACAATTAAGCAGCAATTTCTGGAGGGCACATTTCAGTATTTACTCAGTAATTTAGTACCCCCCAAAAAAGTTTAACAAAACAAAAGAAAAAATCCTGCTGATACGCAATACCATCACGTTCGCACACATCAGTTTCCTACATCCTCTCTCTATGGTTCTCAGCTCACAACTAAAGTTTTTCGTTAACTACTCTCAACTCTCCAAGGAGTGAGGGAGCTCACCCCTCCCCCGCTGTGCAGTTCGGCTATACCGTTGAACGACTCCTATGGTAGGGCGATCTAATCATAACTTTTCTTCAGTTGTCACGCGGTTCGTGACAGAGACTAATTGGAGAATACCATCTTATTCGTAAGGACCCGGTGACCTGCAGCTGTGGGGACAGATTTAACACTCCCCATGTCCTGCTAGAGTGCAACATAAATAGCCAAGAGAGGGATACACTCAAAAATGCCCTACACAGTCTTAACCTTAACTTCAATCTAAAATCGTCTCTAAATCCTCCCCAAAAATTTAGACAATACATAATGGATCTGACAGCACAGGTAGTAAACGCCCATCCAGACGTTAAATATATTTAATATTTTTAAAAAATTAAAAAATAAAAAGAGGGTAATAACCATTAAAATACACCAAGTAAACTATTGACATGTTGACTGGCTCATTCAATGGGCGCCGCCATAGCGGTACTAAAAATAGATTATGCGGCCGATTTCCGGTGTACAGTCTGGTTAGTGTGATGCTGTTATGGATCTTAACGGAAAAACTAAAATATCAGGTAGCGGTTCGAACTGTGTTGTTTACGGATGCACATGGAGTCAGAAAAAGTTGAACGAACTCCTCAATCAACCCTGCTTTACGCACAAGCCCCTGGTAAGAAAACATTGCACTTGTGAGCCACCTTTCAAACTGCACAAGCTACCGGACGATCCTGACTTGCAGAGGCAATGGTTTGCTGCCCCGAAGAGAAAATTTCTGCCTAAAAATGTATTTGTCTGTTCTTATCATTTTGTCGATAAAAAGTCAACTGTTGAAAATCCCGCACCAGAACTATTTCTAGGTCACGAGAAGACCACGAAGAAACGACGATCGTGCTCGTACGGTGTAAGGCATCTGACAAGAAGAAAAAGATGTTGTGTTTAGTATTGGTAAAATTTACGTACACAAGTGTCGATTTGGGGCATATTATGCATCGGATAATTCAAAAACTGCTTTCTGATGCTTGATATACCGTTAAAACCTT
>SMGT01013578.1:57319-79117 GCA_004794575.1 Lanistes nyassanus
GGGTTAAAAAGACTCACAACATCAATATTCATCAATTCAAGACAGGTTACTTCTAAGGTTAAGTTTCCCTTTAAGCTTTAGATATTAGATAGAAGACAGGGAGACTCGGACACAGGACATGGAGGGAGAGTTCATGTAGGAAGATCAAGGGAAGCGGACACGTGTAGACCCATGGACCTCTACCCCTCGCCGTCTTAGCCAAGAAGTTGAAAGAGTAAAGGGCTCCATCCTTTCATGCCATATACACGGGGTGTATTTCGCCGACTACGAGACTAGTAAGTGACTACTGCTGTTTCGCCTTGTAGGACTGCTCTGCCATTTTTTTTATCTTAGAGTCTGGGACTCGGGTTGATTTAAGATAGGTGTTAAAGTGGCCGGACGTATGTCAAGGGGAGGTAGAGGTAGTGCTGGTCGGGGAAGTGTCGTAGCTTCATCGTTGGTCGTTGTATAGCTTTAGAAGTGTGTATTGCAGAAGTAGTTGTTTCATTAGTGACGAGAGTAGGAGCTGTGTTGTCACTTATTGTATTTGTATATAGAGCTGGATCGTAGGCCGTTTTGCAGTTTGATTTCCCCTCTGGAGTTTGATTATCTTCATTGTCTGATTCCTCGTGGTATGACGTAATCAGGCAGCGTCTTACCCTAGACACGAGCACGGTGATTCTCTGTAAATAATCTGTAGATATTGTAACCGGCACACACGTGGCCCAAATGGCAAAGACCAAATTTACCAGTGTGCGCCGTTGCAAGTTACAAAATATTTTATTTTACGTGGGCTCAGACCCGGTTTAGGCATTCACTCACTCAGGCGTCCAAATTGCATCCTACTCAACTACAGACACGTGGTCACAATACATGACATTTATTAACGTTGCGACGTAGATATGGACATCAAATATAAATGAACGGAAATTCTCACAAAAGCAGCAAATCACCCTAGCTAACTAAGACTGTCTCACCACCATTTAATTACTGCTGCTGCTAGTCTACCCCACTGGACCCGTGCACGTGATAAAACCCCAGAAACGGATGATAGAACAAAAAGGAACAAAGGGAAACACAAAGAAGAAAAGAAACAAAGGGACGAAGAGAAAAGGAGAAGATTAATAAAAGGTAGAAAAAAACGGTGGCCTGGTACAACCAGACACACAGCGAACAGTTGAAGCGTCTTCTCCCTCTGACGCTGCACGCAAGAAAGACCGAAAGACGGAGTTCCCGCGGGCACGGCTGTTATGAATTCCTACGCGCTACAGCGTAATAGCGTAAGTCAGCCGTACGGTAAAATCTTATTTGGACTTCCCAGAACTCTGCCCCTCTCTTTGCCCATAATATCAGTTAGACATCTCCTCTAGAGATTCTAGGGGGTTTCTTTTTATTCAAAGAGACATGGTCCACAGACAAGGGTTTATCTGTCTGTGGAACTACATTTTCATCTACTTAGCCAGCACCTCCCCAAGCTAGAGAAACCGCAAGGGGAAGTAAATCTAGTAATCCCGAGGGGGTTACAATATATTTGATGTTGTCGAGTCCGTTAGTGTTTGAAATATATGTTGAATAACAGTTCGCTGCAGTTGTGTGTTTTACGAGGGTGGGGGGTCTTGAGCTAGAAGTGTTTTGCCTGTGAGAGACTGAGCGAACGTGTCAGAGTATGAGAATCTTTTCCCTCGGTAGATTTCTCTATAGTTATTCACATTATTTCATAGCGTCGTCACCCTTTGGTGTAGAAACCATTGACCTGAAGCAGTAAAGGTTTTGGTGACAATTGCACAATTAAGTCTACATTTACTAGATCATCATAAAAGTTTGTTCAGCAATTCTGGAGAAGTCGAGTCCAGTAAGTTAAGGTACGGCCCGTCGCGTCACAGAGTCAACAGGTAAGCTTGCCACGGTTCGAGTCTATGTGGAAAGAGTCATTGGATCTGTAGGGCAGAAGTATACCATCCTAGGATCTACTTTGTCACTAGCTTGGATGGCTGGTAATACTGACAGTCATGGTGCCACAGTTATAGACAAACTTGTATTTGTTGTGCTCTTATAAGCTGCTGTCCTTCTATGGTTTTGTCTGCAGATGAAGGAGAATGAAATGATGAAATTGATGTTCTTGGTAATACACATTTTGCAAAGGCCCCCCACCCCACCATCTGGTTCTTATTTTAGTCATATGTGTGCACGATTAACTGATTAGTAGAATTCTATTTCAAAATACATGTATTTTGTTTTGCTCATGTGTCCTATTCTTTTGCATTGTGGAGTTCTACTTATACTGGATGGGGGAGAGGGACTGCTTGTGCTATACATATAGCAGTTTTTTTTAAAGCAGTGCATATCTCTCTCTCTCTCTCTCTCACACACACACACGTGTGCATGCAATTTAAGACCCATAGAGAGAGAAAAAACGATGAACAATCTGCACACATTTTCTTGTTTAAAATTGCAGGAGCAGAAATTCTGAAATAAAGAACAGGCTTCATTAGTTTTATATTTTCTCTAGCACATGCGAAGTTCAACATGAACTCATGAAATAACTAGATGTAGTTTTCAATATTTGCACACCAGTGCTTGTGCTTTGCCATGTGATTCTTGTTTGTGCGTGAAGGCTTATTCTCCAAAGATACAACCTTTGATATTGTGTGTGGTCACATATAGTGACAGACTTACTACATGACCTATCTTGATGATTATGCAACATTAATCCACAATATGTGTCATAAATATTAATACTAGAGTTCTAATATGGCTACCAGAGTTGTACACTATCCAGAGATTGAAATAAAGGAATCTTCATTCTTATTTCCTCTCATATGCAAATTTATTCTTATTTGCTGACACCATTTTAGGTTTAACTTTTCCTTTTTGTTGAAACTAGGGAAGTTTATGATGGGCAAAACCATTCCCCTTTTAGTGCTGTCTTCACACCAATACAAAGAACACGAAACCACTGCCTTGTGCACTGATCATTGTCACAAGCAATCATCTTATTTTTCTCTGGGTGTTCACAGTAGCACCTTTTTGCATTCCTGGCAGATATGGAAGTACTATCGCTTTTGTCACATTGTGTGCTGCTTGACTCATCACAGTGGGTACTACTGGTACTCTGGCCAATGGCACGTAAAATGGTGACAGAGAAGTTCTGGCAAAATAGCAGATTTAAACAATCTGAAAGCAATTTCAGAAGCCTCAGGCCAGAATTTCTCATTCCGTGGTAGACGGTCAATAAACAAGTCTTTTTCACTCCATATGACAAAGTCACAAAACTCAACATCACACAAAAACATTTGCCACTGTACCTGAGCTAAGTAGGAGTGTGTTGATTTTAGCCTTAGTTTCCTGTCTGCTGAGTGTTGGTGGTTCTATTAAGGTAATGTCTCTTGCATTAAATGGACTTTTCACCTCAATGCACCCTTGGCCACAGCAGGAACTCACACATGCCATCTGGAGATGCTGCCATGTAGGGAAATTTAGGATTAAGCACCAAACTTGATGGTCTCACATGAAAATTTTCATGAATTTTAGACTGCTGGCTGTCATAACATTCTGGGGCACTTTTTCATGGTCTGTACCCCATTTCATAGCCGTGGTTCGTCTGGTGCTCTTCTGGGGTCTGTACACATTACTTAGTAGTGACAGATTGTTTTTCTTGGATCTGTGGCAAACTTGGTGTAACAAGTGTAACCGGCACACACGTGGCAACAAATGGCAGAGACCAAAATTACCATTGTGCGTCGGAGTTACAAAAGAATTTATTTTAAGTGGGCTAAATCCCGGTGTAGGCACTCACTCACACAGACGTCCTTTCACAACCTACTCACAGACGCGTGATAGCAACAAACATGACATTTATTAACAATAGGAACCCCCCCTCCCAAGCAGACATGGACATAAAAAATAAATGGACAAGAATTCTCACAAATGGCAACAGCAATAAATCACCCTAACTAGAGCTATCTAACAACCATATAATTGATGCACTGCTATCCTACTACACAGACCCTGCGCACGTGATAAAACCAACAATGGGTGATAGAAAAGAACTAGAAAGAAACTCAAGAAAAACTGAAGAAACGAAGAGCGAAGATGAGAAAGGAAAAAACCGAAGACGACAAAGATGAAGAACATGGCCCTGCAATCAAATGCAAGATTCCACATCCAATTCTCATGACTATATGGCCTCACGATTTACTAATCCTCAACCTAGCCAGTTACTTTTACACAAAGCTGAATGTTAAATCACAAATCAGAATATTCACAAATCAAAGGAATCAATAATAACTTTCCTCCAATCATTGCAGAACTGCTTCGCGTGCTGGCTGCATTTCAAAAGACCACGCTTACTGTCAAGCTCAGAACAAACAATTCAATGCATCAAAACCGGTTACAACTATCACTGGCATCGTAACAACTAAGAACCAAGTAAAATGTACTTGCCTGCACAAACAGGACCACACACGACTGGCAATTGAAGCTACACGCACAGCCTACTGTCAGCATGGTTCGAATCAAAAAGACCAAGAACACGTGGTTCCCGCGCGATCGGAAGTATTTCCGGTCACGGAAATCTCTGACCGGAAGTCTTGTGAGACTTAGAATTTTAATTACACTATTTTTATTACACAGGAAATATTTCCTTTGTACAACTCTATGAAAAGTATTTTACAACAATCTTTTCAGGGGGGTTGTACACACACCCCTGGAAAAAGAAAAAAAGGAAAATACATTTTCCATACATCATACCAAAAAATCACTTCTTGGTGCCGCGCACACAAACAAGTGCTCCCCAGCATGTTCATCAACAGGTGGTACATGAGTTGCACATACAAAACCAGGAACCATTTATTCAATAACAAACATGATGCATATTTAAACATATGGTTTGCAAAATTCACAAGGTGGATAGCATAGCTATCACCTTTTGCATTCTCTTCATCCCCTCAATGGCCTTGAGGAAAACTGAGCCAGACATTTCCTCCTGCGCTCGACCTGAGACATCACCCGCCCCACACAGATGAGCCAGGTTCAGCCTCTCTGGTGGTTTCCTGGGCCGAACGGACCTCCTGGGTGCCGGGGTAGGGGCTGCATGACCAGAAGCATCGTCTTCATCATCTACCGAGGTATTTTCCGTCAATACCTGTCCCGTGTCTGGTCCGGTCCCTACGTCCTCGTCACTGTCTACTGACGGTCTCCTGCGTGCCCTGGGAATAGGGACAGTGTCTGGTTCTACGTTACCATCACTGTCTGCAGACTGTCTTCTGCGTGTCCTGGGAATAGGGATTCTGTCTGGTCTAGTCCCTATGTTATCATCACTGTCTGCAGACAGTCTTCTGCATGCTCTGGGGGTGGGAATATGTTTGTTCCCCTCTCCATCTACGCTGTCTGTGGGGGTTACACCTACCCCTTTAGGCATCCTAACTAACTGGGGTGCCTGACTGTCGACTGTCTGCTGTAGTGTGTCATCACTAAAAATGGGATGGGATGGCATCCTTACCCTAGGGGTAAATACAGGGGCATCAGCCCTTAGACTACTCCCGCCAGGTATGGTGGTTATGATGTCACAGACATCACTCTCAGAGTCTGAGCTACACTGTTCAGACAACACCTGCCTATGGGCTTCTGTCACGGTTTTAACCTTCCCCTTATGTCTAAGTCTAGGCTTTGCTTTTGGTTTTTCTGCCTCCATCTCAGCACTCCGATGGGGAGTAGTACATTACGATGCAGTGTTCGCTTTGGGCCTGTCCTGGATTCCTCCTGCACCGTGTACACTGGCAGATCAGGTGCTTTGGATAATACGATGTAAATATCCTTCTCCCACCTGTCTGCCAATTTGGAGTCTATCCGATGGCCTAACCTATTGACCAACACTCTGTCACCTGCTTCTAGTTCTGCAGCTACTGCTGATGCATCGAAGCGGGCTTTATTTTTATCCCCCATCTTCTCCATCGCTGCCCGAGCATTCTCATAGGCCTTAGCTGCTCTTTCAAACGCCTTATGTACTGGCGTGTACTCCCTCCCTCCACGTTCATGTCTACCCCGAACGCCAAATCCACAGGGAGCCGTGGGCGGCGTCCAAAGAACAGATAATAGGGGCTGTAACCAGTACTCTGGTGGACACAACAGTTATATGCGTGGACTACGGATGGTAATGTCCTTCGCCAATCTATCTTCTGGTCGTCTTCGAGGCTTCTTAACATATTTATCAGGGTACGATTCCATCGTTCCACTGGGTTACCTGAAGGATGGTATGGGGTAATTCTGATCTTTTGTGTACCTGCCACTGTGCATAACTCCTTTACAAGGGTAGATTCAAAATACCTACTCTGGTCTGAAAGGATCTTTTTGGGGAACCTGTACGTCAAAAAAAGGAGTTCCGTAAGGTTTTAGCTACAGTACGAGTAGACTGATCTGGCGTGCAGACTGCCACACCAAATTTTGTGAAATGATCCATCATCACCAAGATGTTGTGTTTGTGACCCTTACACTCTATTGTCAGAAAGTCTATGCACACCAACTCAAGAGGGTATGTGGTTATAATATTTACCATAGGAGCTTGCTGTGCAAGTGCACTACGTCTAATACAGCATGGACACCGCTGGATCTTCTCTAAATCTTTTGCCATGTATGGCCAAAAGAACCTTTGCCTTAATTGCTGTACGGCATTATCAAAGTGAGTGTGGAATAATTCCTCGTGGACGCCTCTCAATGCCATGGGACAATGCGAAAGAGGGACAACTAATTGCCATGATGTTATCCCACTATCATCCACTACCTTGAGATATAGGACACCTTCCCTCACTTCTAGCCTTTTGAACTTACAGGTGTAAATTGTCGTCTCAGGGCTGTTATAGGGTCTAGCAGTTAGCTGTTTACCTAACTCTTTCTGTCTGATGAGTATGCTTAACTCTATGTCCTTCAATTGCCACTTCCTCCATTCCGTCTGAGTGATCGGTCTGATGTCAGTGTCTAACAGGGTGTCACTCAGTAGCGTGGGGTCCTTGACTATGGTTTCCACTGCAGGGCATATGTCTCTGTCCTCAGTCTCCAGATCTGTCCCTCCTACTGTCATGGACTGCTGGCAACCATTTGCTCGCCTGGCAATGCCATGGAGCTGACATATGGCCTGCACAGTGGACTCCTCTACAGTCACTGTCACTGTCACGCATCTGCATCAATATGACTTGAGCCCTTCTTGTATTTCAACTGAAAGTCATAGAGAGATAAAGATGTTAGCCACGGTGGCTTGTGGCATCAAGTTTTGCATTTTCAAGATGTAACACAGCGGGTTATTATCCGTTACTACCATTACTTCTGCCCCCAACAGGTAATCCGAAAACTTTTCGGCCATGGCCCATTTCAAGGCCAGGAATTCACGTTTATGGGCTGGGTAATTCTGCTCTGATTTATTCAAGCCACGACTGGAGTATGCTATGACGCGCTGCCTCCCAGCATGTTCTTGGTAGCAGCACTGCCCATAAAGCAGTTGCCGAGGCATCGCAGTGCAACGTAAATGGCTTTGAACGGCCAGCCACTCCTAGAACAAGGTCACTAGTCAGGGCTTGCTTCAGAACATTAAAGGCTTTGTCTTGTGGTTCTGACCACAAGTGTGTGATGTCTGATGACAAACTCAACACTCCCTTTTTCTTGTCTCCTTTCTTCCTACATTTCACAGGAATGTAGCCAGCCGTTATGTCATTCAAGGGCTTAGCTAACTGGGCAAAGTTTGGGATGAATCTACAGTAAAATCCTGCAAGTCCTAGGAAACTTTTTACCTCTTTTTACGGTAGATGGTTTTGGCCAAGAAGATATGGCCTCAGTTTTGGCAGGGTCAGGGCGGATCTGACCTTCTGAGATGAGGTAGCCCAAGTGGCGTACCTCAGTGGCACCGAACACTTTCCTCAGTCTCTCCAAGACCTTGATGGTGCGGGTCTAGCGTTTCTGCATGTACCAGAATGTCATCAATGAATATTTTGAGATCCACTAGATTCATATCATGGAACGCAGTTTCCATGAGGCGCTGGAAACATGCTGTGCATTCACTAGACCTTGGCTCAACCTATCCCACTCGAATAGACCAAATGGGGTACTGAACGTAGAGACCTTTCGCGCTCGCTCTGTCATAGGGACTTGTACACCCCAAACCTAGCAGTGCTGGCAGAGACAGGACAAAAACCTATAGAATTAATTATTAAGGAAAGGACAGCCAATTACTACTACAAGATACAGTATCTACCTGTAGATCACCCAGTCAAACAGATCCACACAACAGCTCATAAACATCGGACAGGTCAACCCACCCCACAACCAAGCATGCAAAAAAATGCGCAGGAATTAGAAAACACACCAGGGGCAGACATTAACATAGAAGGGCCATACCCAGGCACAGGTCCACAAATTTCCCCCTGGACACTACGCCCACCACAGATCGACACGGACCTCACCATTTATAACAAAGAAACTCAGCTCATCAAAATACTCAAAGAATTCAGACAGAAACGCAACACTACCTATAAAGACCACTTCCCATTATACACAGACGGCTCGCATGACCCGACCATCCAGTAAGAAGGGTTAAAAAGAGGGGCAGCCAGTCGCAAGGTGGGTAGGAAGGGGCAGAGAAGGGTGGGGGCGGAGAGTGGGGGGGAGAGAACAGCGCGGGTAAGGGGGCGTCAGTGTGCGAGAGAGAGAGAGAGAGTGGGAGGGAGGTGAGAGAAAAAGTAAAAGAGAGACGGAGGGGAGGGGTGAGGGGGTTAAGGGAAAGGAGGGGGAGGGTCACTGTATTAGGTTGAAACCTGTGGGTGCCATGGTACCAAAATGGGTAATGAAGTAGGATTCCATATTCTTACGGTCATTGGAGTCGTCCTTCATTTTCCAGATACCACAGACCCTCATGTTGTCGGCTGTGTGTGGCGGTGTGCTGCAGTGACGTGCAGCTGGTGTGTTTCTGCGGTGTTTAGTGTCAGCTAGATGTTCTGTGAAGTGGGTGTTGAGTGTGCGTTCTGTCTCACCGATGTAGAACAAAGTGGGACAGAGGGTGCATGAGTGTCTGTGGTATCTGGAAAATGAAGGACGACTCCATTGACCGTAAGAATATGGAGTCCTACTTCATTACCCATTTTGGTACCATGGCACCCACTGGTCTCAACCTAAAACACTGACCCTCCCCCTCCTTTCCCTTAACCCCCTCACCCCTCCGTCTCTTACTTTTTCTCTCACCTCCCTCCCACTCTCTCTCGCACACCAACGCCCCCTTACCCGCGCTGTTTTTTTTCTCTCTCTCTCCCGCCCACTCTCCGCCCCCACCCTTCTCTCCCCTGTCCTACCCACATTGCGACTGGCTGCCCCTCTTTTTAACCCTTCTTACTCACTGTCCCTTGGTCATTCTCCTGCTATGCAGCCCACGCGCCACATCTACTGCAGATAAGTCTTTTTCTTTTTTCGTTTTTTCATCGGTTTTTTTGTGTGTGTCGTCCTGATGAAGGGATAGTGCACCGAAACATGTCGATTGTCTTCGTCTTTGTCCTTTTCTAGCTTGGTACAGTTCCCTTGTTTTACATTTACCGATTATACTGCATCCTGCACGTTATGACGGATTTTCTAGAAAAAGCTCCTTGAAGTTCCCATGTACGAAAACCGTATAGCTAATTCTTCCCTCGTTATTCAGGAATTGTTGTTCGATCGGCCTAGGAACGAACAGTTGGAGGAAACAGCGTTTTCGTCACTCGATCTCGACCCCACAACACTGACGACGCCATCTATAGCTTCCCTGGCGTTCTTCTATCCGCAGGACTAGTCGTGGCCGGGCTTTCGGCGTACATTCTTCTACCCGCATTTTTGGGATGTGTTCGTCGATCATCGATTATAGGCCCTCTGTACAGTCCATGCACCCACTTACACCCACTCAGTTACGGACTGGGTCAACCGAAAGACGTTCAGTATAATATAACAAGCTTCTAATTGTCGTAGAACCCATTTGGGGAGTCGCTTTAAAGGCCACTGCCAAAATCTGAAACATGCTGGACAAACAGGTAGGTGTACTTTTACCATCATAAAGTTATCGATCCCTAATCGTACAATCACTGCTGGTCGTGCGTATAAGAGAATGTACACCGCCAGCGCACGACTCGAGCGAAAGTTGTGCGGATAAAAGATTAAGTGCCGCTAATCCAGAGGAGTCGAAAATTGATGGGTTGATGGGAGAGGGGGGGGGGGGGCCTTACTCCTTAGTCGATCTCAGTACAGATAACCAAACCACAAGTTGCACAAACCGGTACTGGAAGAGCTTCGATCTTTCAACACTTTTCCTCGGCAGCAGTGGATGAATATCTTCACCCACACGCCCCCTCCCCCCGCCCGGCCCACCCCGCTCACACTCACACGCAATCATAACCCAGTTCAGTCAAAAAACGAATGGCAGCCGGAACACAAAAAAAAAATTCTGTCTCTGTTCGTCTTACATCCTGGTGCACAGTAGCGGCGCCCAGCAGCGGCGTTGAAACCCTTATGTCACCATCACCAAGCAGCGTAATCTTCATATGGAACAAACTGGTTTGAAGATCAAGATCAGTGATCAAGATGGCGAGGACTGTTGGTGATGTTTGACGAGGGCGTTAAAGTTTTAAATAAGATTACAGACTCCTGAATTGTACACCATTTGGCGTATTTACGCCAAACCAAACCCTGGCGTACGCCAAAGTTGTGAGGCTGGTACGCCAAAATCAACTTTGTGCTTATCAGTGAACGGAACGGAATGTATGCTTATTTGGCTTGAATCCCAGAAACGGACGCCATTTTGTATGTGCGGCTCTCCAGGTCGCTAGACGTCATTGCCTCACGTTCTTGCAGCGTGAAAATATGACCAGATGAAACAAACATCACTACAAATGAAAACATTTTCCTTGCAGGAGAGGCTAGAATTTGCCAGTTAAATATTAAAATATTCGTTTTCGGAAGAAGGCTTCCGCCCCCCCCCTCTACCTCCCCCGTCCACCCAGCCTCTTGGCCCCCGACCCCGGCCAATAAGCCAAAGTCACCTGCTGCAATTCAGGAGTCTGTAAGAAAGAATCAAGGCGTCAGTTCTATGTAAAACGTGGATGTACTCAGAAGTTGAGGTGGGTTTAAGAATATTCAAATGTACTTCACCTATGTATGCCATATTTATTTTGTCTTACAATGCATTTTGAGAGCCGGTGTGAGTGTGTCACTAACGGTATCCGAAATGCACAATGGTAATGTTGGTTTTGCTGTTTAACGTCCCGCCGCCAACTAGAGTGTCGCTTAGTTAACGGGTGCTACACAGGGACTGTTGTCGCAACACAGGCGTCTGTCCCACTCAGTCACATATTACACTGACACTGAGGTTATTATTGGCACGACAGAGTGAGAGTGCGGCAGGGAGTCTGGCCGAGGTTATCACAAGTCCCTGGTGAGGTGTGTGTGGGCTGGGGGACCTTATCCGCTCTCTGTCCTGTCGTTGCCATTCTGTTAAGTCACACTTGCGTCATCAGTGTGAATGTTAATAAAGAACAAAGGAGGACCGAGCGCTTAAATTATCAAATGATAACTCCTACGAGAAGTACTGGTAGCGCTCAGCATAACTGTAGGCATAACCGTATGTCAATACTTCTTGCTGGAGTTATCATTTAGTGTGAAAGTTCTCCTTACATTTTGCCAAATATTGTAGGCCTACACTACAGACTAATTATTAATTCATTTCTTTTGTTTCTTGTTTTTGCTTCTTGCTGTTTTTTTAAGGACTCTTTTCCTTTGAAAGTTGACAGTTCGTTTTTGAGATTGGTACAAATGCTCACATCAGTTTGTATTATTCAGTATAAACAATCTGTTGTAGATTAGTACCACTCTACTTCAAGTAGGTATGTGTCAAAAATTGAAAAAATATTTTTTGAAAGCAATGTAAATCATTATAAAGAGTCTAAAAACTACAAAAATATCAAATTGAATTTAAAAAAAAATGAAAGTGATTATTTTTTCTTTGATTTAATTTCACTACATTCCTTTATTTAAGGATCTAAAGTAAAACTGTGACCAGCAAACAGAATTTTTCAGCATTAAATGCTTATAACTTAACAGATTTTCACCAATATTTAAAAATAAGATATCAAAAGAAAGTGGAAACAGTGAATGGCATATTGGAACCATGTATCTGTCTGACAGTGGGTGAATTATGTAACTGTGGCATGTTGCCATTTTTTGGTCACAGTAGGTAGAGTGTGTATTCATGACAATTTATTCCACTTCCAGAGTCTGTTTCAAGCTCTGGGTTTGCCAGTCTATAAGACATGGATGCCAATATGGTAGATATACTGAGGTTCAGCAAAGAAAAATGTTGTGATAGTTTTTCACCATATATTTAAGGACCATGTATTTAATTTAGCAATCAAACATTTGTTTAAACAAAATTCTGCTTATTTGAAAAGCAATCTCAAAATACCAATTGGAAGAGAAGCTGTCACCAACCTTCTGGTGTAAAAAAAAATGCAACCAGAAGCTGGATTTCCTTTGGGACATGCACATAACCCAAGTTGTGTGAATAACTTAAGGCAGCGAGCCCTTTTTGCAGTCCATCATGCAAATAGTCACTATCTGTACTGACACCAGGCCAAACAGTGCTGCTTGCTGACTAATAAGCTGACCTTATTAGAGTAGTTTTTGTTGGGATACACACAGTTCACCTTCACAGTGTTTTCCACCTGAAAGAACATCTCTGTTGCATCTTAAGGATGCACTTAAAACTTCAAATGCTAACCTTGTGGTCTGTCATGATGACAGTGAAACAAACAGAAGTCTCTGTATTTCCTCATAAACGAGCTATTGGCACCCAGTTCATCAAAGCTGTACTTAGCTGTTAGGGGTAGATAAGATATTGGTAAAGATGATGGGTGATTGTGAAAGCATTTTTGTTTCTACAAAGTCATCATTGTATAGTCACTTGTATGTCTATATTGCCACAAGTAATGGAAGTAAAAACATGTAGAAAAAACATGTTAGTGATGCACCTTCCAATCCATGTTATAAAGTTCATCATAGCTTACTTGTCATTTGTGCCTATGTTGTATTTATTGTTGTGTATTGTATTTCATAGAAAATCACTTTTGCACAATGTAGGTCTTCCTGCCAACAAACCAGAGTCTATGGCCAGAAACCAGAACCACAGTCCAGAAATATACATTGATGATGCCACAGACGATGTACATGAGGACAAGAAAGAACAGGAGTTGTTTGCTGAGCACAAAACTGAGATGCCAAGTAAGTGAATGCAGCTCATTGTCTTACAAACAAAAGTTAAACTGAAATATGGCTACACAATCTTTTCTGCATTGATGTGCACATCTGCCAATGAGAATACATGATCATTTTCTTTCAAGAATACATGATTGACAGGTTATGAAAAGTCTTTGAGATACAGGCTGAACAAAATCTCATTGAGATAGTGGAAATATACTTAAACCATGGTCCATGCAAGTCCTTGAAAATAGAAAAGTCAAGGAATTTAGAATAAAAATTCCACGTTTTAAAGTCTAGGAAAACTTGGTTATGGCTTTACATTATGTAATATATGAAGGGATATATATATATATAAACAGTAATGGCAGTGGCAATGGTGAAATTGTCCGAAGCAGGACAACTTTGTAGAGCAAGACACAAGTGGAGTTGTTAGGTTTACTTTGGGAGCATTTATCCTGTAAATAGTTTATGACATCACAAGCAGCATGTTTGATTGGCCTCTTTGCCTATAAGCTGTTTCCTGCGGTACTACTTTTTTGTGAGTGCAAGGATTAGTCATAACAGTTGTTCACAGATACGTGAACACGCTTGTGAATACTTTTGGCTCCATGAGCCATAAATGTGAAAATTTCCAAATAAGTAATTATCCCCGGCATATCCTATCACACCATGAATGTGCAGCAGCAGTAATAAGACAGGCCAACAGCCAATAATGACAGAATGACGTCAGCAGATGCTATCAGCACCTGTCACTTCTTGCCGGCTGACCATGCTTTAGAGAAAAAAGAGTGTAGTTTGCTTTTGTTCTATGTTCACTTTAATTTTGTTTTGAGTATGAATAGAAAAATTAGACATTTTCTCTGTTGATGTACATTGCATTCATCTAATGGAAAAGACAGTCTCCACATTCAAAGTCTGATAACTGGAGATTTCTCTAAACAGTCTGAATTCTTTCCACTCCCTACACCCTTCACCTTCATCCCAGTTCATGAGGGTTTGCTTGCTGACATTTTCTACACAACCAGTCTATCACATGCTAATAAAGCTGGGCCAAATTTCAGGTGTGTTGGAAAGAACTGATGGTGAGGTCTACAACTGGCCAACAAACAGCAAGCGATTCTCACCAGACGGTGGTCTCAATAAAGATGATGGAACAAACATTGTTGATCAACCCTACACAGATCAAACATGTGGCAAGTTGATGATGAAAAACAAAAGAAACCTTGCTGTGCAGATGACAACACTTAATGACAGAAATCCCTATACATGTAATATGTGTGGTAAGTTATTCAAACAGCAGAAATATTTAACTGAACACATGAGAACACACTCTGGTGAGCACCCATACGAGTGTGATACATGTGGTAAGTCATTCAAAATAAGTTATTATCTCACTACACATATGAGAACGCACACTGGGGCTCGTCCATACATGTGCAAAACCTGTGGCAAGTCATTCACAAGTAGCAGTAGACTCACTATACACAAGAGAACACACACTGGTGAGCATCCTTACCAATGCAACATGTGTAGTAAGTCATATGCCTGTAGTGGTGATCTCACTATACACAAGAGAACACACACTGGTGAGCGTCCTTATCAATGCAACATGTGTAGTAAGTCATATACCTGTAGTGGTGGTCTCACTATGCACATGAGAACACACACTGGTGAGCATCCTTATCAATGCAACATGTGTAGTAAGTCATATACCTGTAGTGGTGATCTCACTAAACACATGAGAATTCACACTGGTGAGCGTCCTTATAGTTGTGATATGTGTGGCAAGTGCTTTACACAAAATAGTAATCTCACTAAACACATAAGAATGCATACTGGTGAGCGTCCTTACCAGTGCAACATGTGTAGTAAGTCATATACCTGTAGTAGTGGTCTCACTATACACAAGAGAACACACACTGGTGAGTATCCTTATCAATGCAACATGTGTAGTAAGTCATATACCGGTAGTAGTGGTCTCACTATGCACATGAGAACACACACTGGTGAGCGTCCGTACCGATGCAACATATGTAGCAAGTCTTATTCCTGTAGTGGTGATCTCACTAAACACATGAGAAAGCACACTGGTGAGCGTCCTTACAAATGTGACCAATGTGGCAAGTTGTTCACAAAACGTAGTACCCTTACAAGACACATGAGAACTCACAGTGGTGAGCGTCCTTATTGTTGTGATATGTGTGGCAAGTGCTTTACACAAAATAGTCATCTCACTAAACACATAAGAATGCACACTGGTGACCGTCCTTTCAAGTGTTTCACATGTGGTAAGTCATTCTTTGATAGTAGTGGTCTTGTTAAACACATGAAAATGCACAGTGGTGAGCGTCCTTACAGATGTGACACATGTGGCAAGTCATTTACAGAAATTGTTCATCTCAATACACACATAAGAACACACACTGGTGAGCGCCCTTACATATGTGACATATGTGGCAAGTCGTTTGCACGAAATGGTGATCTCACTAAACACATAACAATGCACACTGGGGAGCGCCCTTACGGATGTCACACATGTGGCAAGTCATTTAGAGAGAGCAGAACTCTTAGTAAACACATGAAAACACATGTCACACATGTGGCAAGTCATTTAGAGAGAGCAGAACTCTTAGTAAACACATGAAAACACGTCAATCAACTGTCCTCCACACAGAGTGATGCTTTCAACAATAACATACCAACACGATCCTGTAGCCAGCACTTCTGCCTAACTTGTGCCATTTTGTTCATAAGGATTGATGACATCACTGCACATGTGAGAACACACAGTGGCCATTGTCTGTGCAATTAATGTTTCAAATTCTTTACCAAAAGTAATCATTCATGCTGAGTGTTCATGCAAGTGGGACAGCTCTGGTTTTCTAGTGGTTAAGGCGTCCGCTTCCAAGGCGGGAGGTCAGTAGTTCACATCCCGGCAGAGTGATACCTAAGTCTTAAAAATTAGCAACCTAGTAGCTGCCCTGTCTGATGCCTGGCACTACAGGGAACAGTACTAGGACTGGTTAGCCCGGGGTCAGTATAATGTGACTGGGTGGGACTGTTGCAACAGGAGTCCCACGTGTGGCAGCATGTGAACTTTGTCTAAGCAACACTGTCCTGATATGCACATAGTTTGCGGGGGGATGTTAAGCAACAAATACACCCCCACCCTCCCATGCAAGTGGTGAACACAAGAGTGCACATAAAAATCAGTTCATAGGAGATGCAAGCTATCAGTGAACCCAAAGACAAGCATAAATAAATACACATCTTGCGTCATCAGTCAATACATGCACTCGCACAGAAAACAGTTTGTAGGAGAGTGATGTGGACAACCTGATTTTCTGCAGTTGGCTCCATAAAGCTTCGGCCATAAAATGTTCCTTGTCATATCTTTGCAATAATATTGAGTTGAGCTCTTAGACCAAGCTGTCTGATAAAAATTTTGACAGACCTGCTGGACTTTATTCAGTAGTCACATTTGTGTTACAAGGATGGAAAATTGTTCTTACGTAAACTCACACTCCAAGTCACCAACATCCCCAGACACACAGACTTTAGGGTAATTGCTATATTGAGGAATGGGTGAATTCTTTTGTTATTTTAATTAATAGGGTTTTTTGTTTGGTTAATGTTTTTAATCACTGTTTCAGACATGTTCAGTCATGGGAGTGTGTGGCTTATGAATGTAAACAGCTTTGTTAGTGATATTTGGTATTGAAATAGTGGCTTTTGAATGTAACTTTGTTACAGAATTTGATATTGGATAGGAGTTAAATGTAGGAAGAGAAGTGGATTTTAAATGTAAATGTTTGGATTGAAAATTGGATCAGCTGTCAGAGATTTCCAGGCCCTCCACTGGAGTTGAAGAGATCACTAATCACTGACAGTACAGTGGAAGGTGCTGCGTGTGATATTTTGATAGTGTTGTTTTGTAAGCTGTATTACCAGACCCCATAATGATGGTAGTTGAGAGTGAGTGTGTAGAAAGACTGAGACATCAAAAGTTGAAATCTCAATAAAGTTTATTGATTTGAGGGAAAAAACCAAATTGATGCCTTATTTATGACAAGCCTTTGCGACTGTATTCCCCCTCCTCCCCCCCCCCATTCTCACAGGATTTGCAATAGTCACAAAAAGTCAATGGCCAGAAAGAAAACTTTCACAGACACAGAACCAACAAAAAACTATTCGAGACTTTGCAGTGTATCAGTTGAGCCATCAAACAACAGCTTCCAAGAAGAATTTCATTAACCAATTAATTCATTCACAAAATGTCAACAACAGGAACTAGCCACCTTAAAATTAAAAATCAAACAAAATGTCAACAAACTTAAAACAGTCATTGATTCTGTCCACCATTTGTGCTACTCATTCAGCACATCTTCCTCATGGACTAAATAAGTGTCACCAGAGTTGGCTGAGGGATGGGAGTCCACTCTGGGTGCAGAAACTGGAAGATTAGTGCAGCATTTGCTGGTGGTGGATGATTGTCATTCACGGCCAAGGATGTCCCACAAGCGTTCAATTGGATTTAAGTCTGAGTGTGTGCCCTGGCCAATCAAGTCGCTGCATGTCCTGCTGCTGCATAAAGTCAGGACCACTTGCGCATGATGGGCGGTTACATTGTCATCCCGTAGCATGGCATCTGCACCCATGGCCTGGAAAGCAGGCTGGATAAGAGAACTCACAATCTTCTCACTTTAGTTCAGACCCTAGTGTCGTGGACAAGATGAGGCATCCTCCCATGCAACTGGATGCCACCCCAAAAACCTCAGAGAGCTGCCACCGTGCTCATCATGTTCTTGAATGCACCCATCCACAAAGCATTCCCCAGGCCAGCTCCAGATGTGGGTTTTGCCATCGTTGTGGGACAGCATGTACCTGGACTCGTCAGTGAAGAGAATTGTGCCCCACTGTGTCGATGACTTCGTTGCCAGTTCATTCGATCCTGTCGGTGGTGTTGCATCAGTGGCAGACAAACAGCAGCACACGGGCTTCCGACTCGATTGCAAATGGTTTGCTGGGATATGTTTAGATTGGTTGGCTCTTGGTGGTGTCTCAGTCTCTCTGCTGCGATGGTTCTGTTGAGCAGAGCTGTCAACACCAGAAATGTCATCACGGCATCCTGTGATACTTGTCCATCCTGAGTGAGGGCGGTGAGCTGTGGATCCAGTGGCCTGAAACTGTTCCAAGTGCCTCACCCCTCATCTGGACCCTTCTCTGCCGGAAATGCTGTCTTGAACCCATGCCAGGGTTTGGCTGCGGTTCTCTTCTGACACTTGCCTTCTTGGAAGCGTGATTGAAAGTCAGTTCAATCCAGATTTTATACCCATTTCTGCTTGTTGATGGGTGAAATGTGCTCACAGTACCCATGGTGTACACAAGCATTTGCAAACTTTGCCCTGATTTAGCAGTTCAGGAGATGCATTCGAAATCCCGTTCACAACAAGCAGCTTCACTTTGCTGGTGAATGCAGTAACAGAACATACACTCTACATTAATATCAGCACTAGGCAAATGCACTTAGACTCTGCAATAACCCGGTTTTATTTTACTTTGTCATCGCTACAGTGTGAAAAAAACCCATTTCAATTTCAGTGCCCAAATATTGCATCTGACCCTTGACATATTGTGACTAGTGTACTTCGTGAACCTCTGTACTTTAGTTCGAATGCTAAACGTTTACTTTGATGTACTACCAGTTAACACTAGCTTTTTCCTCTCCATGTACTCTCAAAACGCAACAATAGGTTTCCGCAAGTTATGCTCTAACTCAAGCGCATATTTCAAAAGCAACACAAAAAACCAATTTTTCATCACAAATCACCATTAGGTCCGGTTAAACAAAGTCCTTAATATTTATCTACCTTAAGTTTCCTCGTCAATTCCCACTCCTCATGAACCTCGCTTCCAAAATCTCAAGTTTAAAGTTCTGACGGTATCAATTATACAGTTTCGAGTAGTCAATTCTTCCTCCTCGGCGTTGCGTCTCTGTGACGTACACTTGACGTACACTGTCGTCTCCGCGAAATACACAGTTCTCACAAACTACCAGTTCTGATGGCCCACAGTTTTATACGTACAAACAGTCACTCCTATCTCTCGATGTGGCGTCTCCGCACACCTCACTCTGCGTCATCTTCGTCGATAAGGCGGGACCGCAACACAACTGTCCCGCTGCCCTGGTCGCCAGCACGTGCTCCCGCTGGCCTTGCCACGAGGCCGCCTCTTGCTCGCGCCTCTTCCCACTCTCCACGTTCCCATCAACAGGTGTCAGCTCTGGGGCGGACGAATCCTGTCGCTCTACAGGGGTCTCTTTACCCCTACCCGGAACTCCTAAGTTGTCCTAACTTACTACCCAGCTTCGAGCTACAACTCCATCGTAATCATCATGAGTTCTTTTCCTAGTGGAATGCCACGTCGTACTTACATGTTAAATCTCTCGTTACACATTGTTTTCCAGTTACGGTTTTCAATTATGACAAACATGGCGCCCACTTAAATACATCCCTAGCAATCAAGTTCGCTATACAATCACTTCTCACTACAGAATAGGTAAATTCAAATAATGAACCGTGTTTTCAAGCAAAATTCCCTTACAATAATATCGTGACGCTTTATCGTACATGGAATCACTTCATAAAAATATACAAATTAGCAGAAGTTTCTGGAGGGTATATATCAGGGTTTTACCTAGTAATTTAGCACATACAATTTTTTTTTAAAATTCCTGCTGATACACCTTCAGTTCAGCGATTGAAGGAGCAGGTAACATCAAACACAGTGAGTACGTCCCATCACGTTACCCCACATCAATCAGTTCCTCGCGTCTTTTCTCTTCAGGTCTGAGTTCACAACTAAACTACTTTCCTTAACTCCTCTCCCAATTTCCTAATGTATGAGCGATCTCACCCCTCCCCCGCTGTACAGTTCGGCTGTCCGTTCAACGACCAGTATGGGAGACCTATCTAATCAAAAGTCCTCTCCACTTGTCACGTGGATCGTGACAATAACAACGTGCTGGACCTTGTCGGAAGGTGGAGGAAACTTCCCACGGAATCATCAGTACAGACGAGGTTCAATTCATTTTCGAGCAGCAGACATGCTTGATGGAGTGGCCATCATGTGGAAACCTTCACTGACCAGCGGTCCCAGCAACATGGCGGCGAGATAGTCCCATGAGATACATGCTTCAGGTGATAGGCTGGGGCGACCAGGGCACTGGCCAAGAAGATTAATGATTTTAGAGCACCAAGCTGATCAGTTAAGGGGCTGCCCTGTCAGGTGTGCTTAAGAGTGAGGGATTCCAGAAGGCTCCTTTAAAGTGTGTTTCCACCTGGTCCCCACTCCATTAATACTTCTTGTCACTATACTGTACCACAACCCAAAGTGCTAAATTCTCAATGTAGCGATCCCTATCCGCACATTAGAAACAAAATGGTTTGTAAATATAACGCTGGTAAGGCTCCTCTGCAAACCCCCCCCCCCCCCCAAGTACGTCTATCATGCGCACTGCTGCAAAACCTGTCTCGTGCAGTCCTCTAGACGAGCGGCCATCTGCGGACACGTCGGAACGGATTAGTTTCAGATACCAAGTCATCTCAGACCAGCGGTCGCACACTAGCCAAACGCGGACAGGGAGAGTGACTTCAGGGACAAAACTTTACCTGTCCCGAGGGGGACAAATTTACATGGTTTTCGGGTCTCCACCACTCATTAAACTTTTGTTCACATTCGCGTACACGCGAGACTTTATCAGCAAATACGTACCCACAAGCTTCCTGCTTAGAGTGCCTTTACACATTGCAGTTTAGGTCATCAAGTTGGTAAATAATCATAGAATCAGCTGCTGGAAAACGAAAAATCCTAATCCTAGATGAGGGCGTAATTTTTTTTAAGAATTAGAACGTCGTCGCGCGATATTGCAAAAGATTTGGGATGAGGGAAGACGGATTTCTCGCTTAAATCTGATCGCGTGAGTGTACTTCGAGAATGGAAGAACGAGGACCATTTCGATCTGGAATATGTCAGAGAAAGAAAGACGATCTACGAATATATAAATCATTGTGGTACTGGTTTGTTCATTGCGTGATCGAAGAATCTCCCAGTTACTGGAGGTCTGATGCAAGCACGATTGTATACTATCTGCCTCCACCCTACTTGACCTGCTTTGACCTTGCTCATCGATCAATCGTTTTAATCTCCGATCCGGATTACATGTGTTTAGAGATTTTTAAATAATGTGCGATAAAGTAATTTTAAATATTTCACAGTCAATTTTAAAAGGTGTCATTGTAAATAAATGTACTGAGTTTATAGCGTAGATTTTAAGTGTATAGGCTTTTTCTTGCAAGCACATTAAACATCGACATTTACTGATTGCCGTGGCTAGTCGCACAGTTCCGTCCAAATAAAATCCGAGGCTGTTTGAACGGGCTGACGTCATAACTTACATTCCGCTTAGCGCAAAGGCACAGGCTTGAATTTATACATAAAAGAAGCCCTACCTAATGCTCACTCCTACCCCATAACCCCAACTCGTAACCCTAACACCCTCCCTCCCCG
>SMGT01013578.1:79145-104176 GCA_004794575.1 Lanistes nyassanus
CCCCCCCCCCCCCCCTGTGCTAATATGCATTTAATTTTCAACCTGCGATAAGGCTAACCCTAACACTTTTCGAAAAAGAAACAAAATGTGATCGGCTACGGGTTTCCATCCTGTGCCCTAACCATAAAAGACTCTCTCGCTACCATTTAGCCACCAGTCAACGCGATTCCAGATCTCAGTAACTGTAAGAAGTGATCTGGAGAGGGTGACGTCAGCCCGTGCAAATAGCCTGGGATTTTACGTGCAGGGAACGTGTAAATAGGCAATTCCCTATAATGATTTAGGTCACGTGGTCCATGGTCCGTGCGAGTAAAAATTCTCTCCATAAACATGAATACAATTTACTTTGCAAGTTGTGATCCTAACTGTAAATGATCCATTTAAAGTATTAAACCTGAAATTGCGTAATTTATTCAATTTTTGTTGTTTTTTTCTGCGAGGATATTTTCATTTTCTCGCGCCTGTGACATGTTGACGCCATTTCCAAAGGTACAATCCACATGGTGTATAGAATGTGCCTTTATCTTAGATTTGAAAAAAAACCCGCTGTAGATTGTATAGGAAGTCACTGCAAATACATTTTATTTATTAAAAAAATGTACTGTATATATTTTTTTACCCGTTTTAGCAGTCTGATTAGTTTTTGTTCTTAAACGTGCGGTGTCAAACTACAGAGCATTCATAGGATTAGCTTTAGGGCAGTTGCTGGAATTGTGGCAGGAAAGATACAATGTGAAATTTTCTAAATTGTGCCTTTTTTGCAGGCAGCTTAACAAAGTGTAGCTTGTAAATATAATGCACACATCTGCCAATAAGTGTTTTAGTTTTGCTCTATTTCCTCTCCTCCATCATTTTATGATCGATCTTTATTTTTTTTTTAAAAACACGTATAAATTTGTGCTCCTTGGCTGCAAATTTGAGGCACCTGTGATGAAGGGCCACCTGTCATATAGGAGGGAACAAAGGGTGTCCTCACAAGGCAGGTTTTACTGTACTCACTGACAGTTCACCCTGACTTTCTCAAACGTCGTGGTCCGAGTGTTACTTGTCGCCACTCATTCCGTGTCGTTGCTGTAGCTTTAGCGTTTCCACCTGCTTTCAGCGCTGCTGTGCACTTCAGTCAAAGGACAGCGAGCGTTTGTTTTTCTCTTGTTTCTGCCTGTCTTTTATTATTGGTTGGAAAGCAATGTGCAATGTGGTGCAACTTTCTTTCTTTCCTGCCGCCTGTATGCATGACTGTACTATGTCTCTGTGTGGACCATACGTGAGTTCCCTTAGTTCTGTTTGCACCTTTGCTTTTTAAAAATATACTTTGGGCTGTTTGGTTTTTTATATATACTTTAAATATACTTTTGGCTGTTTGGTTTTTAAATCTACTTTTGGCTGTTAGGTTGTTTTTTCCTCCTTGATGCCGAAAGAATGTATGCGGTAGTCTGCGCAGGCGGGATCGAGCGATTGTCAGGGTCGAGGATGTGCGTCTGTATACCATGCTGTTGCACGTTGGCGCATGTGCTGGGATCTGCCCCACCGGTGGAGTTGTCTTGGTGCAGCCGTCGCCTCTTCCTTCTGTGGTCCGTTTTCCATGGTGGTGATCTCCCCTGCGTCGGGTTGATCCATCCCACGGAGGTGTATAATATGGTATACAACGCCGTGATCCATCCCTTCAGGCCATTCCCCACTGGTGTCTGTAATGGGACTGGAATGGCTGGCCCCTGCCGTCCCTGTGACTTGGCCTTCACTCTGGTCCCAGCTGTCACATGTCACTCCTAGATTATCACCTGTCACTCTTAGTTTAGCCTGCTAGCTCCTCCCCTTCTCTTCACACCTAGGTAGGTGGGCGTTACGCCATTGGTCATGGCAGCTGCCTTGCTCCACCTAGTCTGGCCAGAACCAGTTTAGTCAAGCTTAAGGTGTCATGACGCTTAGTACTTAAGGAGGTAAAAACGTGAGATAGAGATCAATACACACAGAGAGAGGACAGGACATGGAGAGAGAGAGAGAGAGTTAATGTAGGAAGACCAAGAGAGGCGGACACGTGTAGATCCACGGACCTCTGCCCCCTCGCCATATTAGCCAAAGAAGTGGAAAGAAGTAAAGGACTCCAGTTCTCTCGCCAGATACACAGGGCGTATTTTGCCGACACGCCGACGGACTGACATGTAAGGGACTACTGGACGTGCCTTATAAGTAAGGTCTGTTCTTACCGTAAACTTATCTTAGAGCCTGGGACTCGCGTTTATTTAAGATAGGTGGTTTTATCCTGCTGGAGACAGGAGACGTCATGAGCTAGTGGCCGGGCAAGTACGCCAAGAGGGTACAGAGAGGTAGTGCTGGTCGTACAGTGTCATAACTTCCATGTCGGTCGTTGAATAGCTTAGAGCTGTGTATCGCTGAAGTGTTGTTTAAGTAGTGACAAGAGTAGGTGCTCTGTTGTTGGTCACTTATTGATAGCTTTAGAGCTGTGTATCGCTGAAGTGTTGTTTCAGTAGTGACAAGAGTAGGTGCTCCGTCGTTGCTCACTTATTGATTCCGTTTGTATAGCTTCAGAGTTGTGTATCGCAGAAATAGTTGTTTCAGCAGTGACAAGAGTAGGTGCTCTGTTGTCGGTCACTTATTGATTTAGTGCAGAGAGCGGGATCATAGGCCGTTTTGCAGTTTGATCTACCTCTTGCTTTAGTTTGATTATCTTTGTGACGGTATGAAAAACTATGTTCTTCCATTTTTCAGCGCGTAACTGCACGCGATCGGGTTCTTCGCGTGATGTCAAATTATAGCGTCAAAATTTAGTTGATTTGACGTAACCCACGGGTGACGACAGCGCGACTTAACGCCAGAACTTGGATCAGATCTTTGTAACTGCCAGTTGGACAAGTCGCATCTCGTTACGCTGCTCTGTAACCGTCAAACCGACCTCCGACCGTAGCTACCTCTGGAAGCTGCCCAGGCACGCAAGTTCTATATCACCGTGCGGCAAAACCAGTCGTCTGGTAACCATACTACTGTAATTGCAACGTGTATGAATGGAATTATGCTTGAGAATTTCCTTTGTACCGAACGTATGCATGCCAGTTGGTTGTGCCTCTGCTAACCCCTCCCTTAAAACACTTAGCGGCTTTGCAATTGTAGACGTTCTGTATTGCTAGATTTGTTAGCAATGAATTAAATTTAGTTGTGAAAGTGTTTGCGCGGTCCACTTCTGTCAGGGTTGCTGCGTTAACCATCGCACGACCGACGTAAGCTCCCGCGCTGATGGTTACAGTTCTGCTGTGTTTCAGGAGGACTGTTTCGCAATTTATTCGCCATTTTCCGCCACTCCTCTGTTTCGTCATTTCACCGTTTCGCCACTTCTCTGTTTCGCTTCTTCTGTTCGCTGAATTCCTGCTTGCTGTTCCCCGTTCACCGGTTCTTCGTTCTTCATCCAGTTCAACGCTTCATCCTTCGTTCGCCGTCACCTTCATCAGCATCTCCAACACTGCACAACCGTCAACACCCCATCTGTCATCGCATCAGTAACATCGACCTCACTGTCACCAGCCCGAGCACGCACGCGGACTGTGCCATCTCACGCGTGAGATAAGTCGTGTATTCTGTGCTGACGCAAACGTGGTGACTCTGACATTTGTGGTCGGTGTGAACATTTTTCACAATACAACACTACACTGTTTTAACAAAACATTCACATTACCCACTTCTTTGTGAGTTAATTAAATGTGGGTTTATTTACACGGTCGACGTTTTTGTTGAAAAAAAGAGTGCGTGCGTCTGGTGTGTGACAGTTGCTTTTCCAGGCTTCTACCTGTTCCACTGTACTTTCGTTGTAAGTGCACAGGCGCACATCCTAGTGCATTAGCACGACACGTAAAACGTTACAATCTTCTTTGTCTGATACCGCGTGGTATGACGTAATCAGGCAGCGTCTTACCCTAGACACGAGTAAGGTGAATCTCTGTAAATAATCTGTAGATATATTTGATGTTGTCGAGCCAGTGTTTGAAGTATATGTTGAATAACAGTTCGCTGCAGTTGTGTCTTTTATGAGGGTGGGGGCTCTTGAGCTAGAAGTGTTTTGCCTGTATGAGACTGAGCGAACGTGTCAGAATATGAGAATCTTTTCCCTCGGTAGATTTCTCTAGTTATTCACGTTATTTCATAGCGTCGTCATCCTTTGGTGTAGAAACCATTGACCTGAGACAGTAAAGGTTTTGGTGACGATTGCTCAACTAAAGTCTACATTTACGAGTTCACCGTAAAAGTTATTCAGAAATTCTGGAGAAGTCGAGTCCAGTAAGATAAGGTACCTCCCGGCCGTCACACCAGCTGGGCCTCGATGGCTCAGACCATGATATGCATCGCTTGGTTGGCTTGTATGCAGGGGAGGGTCCTCCGCGTGCCACCCCTTCTCAGAAGGGGATTCCCTCTGTCGTACGCCGTTGATTTTGGCCATGGACCCCAGCCGGATGCAAGCATCAGTCCACGGCACTGACCCATCGAATGCAGTACGGTCCGTCCGTGGTTCGCGTTCACCTCCTGTCGACGCTTCTGCTGCTGGTCTCAGAGTGGGGTGTAAGACTTTCCACTGCAGGCGACGTGTCCCCCATGCAACACAGGAGGTTCCGGGCGCATGGACAGTTGCCGGACGTGATGAAGGGGGAGTTGGTGTGTTTGATTGACCGTTTTCTGTGGAGAATGAGATCAACCAGCTCCACTTCTGCTAGCTTGGGGGGTGGGTGGGTTCCGGGACGTCGCTCTCCAGAAGGAGCCCACGCTCGGCTGGGGAAGGTCCTTCGGCAACACCTTTCCAGTTCTGCCGTGATGCCAGAGCGCCGCTCACGACTGATATTTTTTAAAGTAAAACTAAACTTGTCACTGTATATACTGTACTTGTCACTGTATATCCTGTACTTGTCACTGTGTATACTGTACTTGTCACTGTATATACTGTACTTATCACTGTATATACTGTACTTGACAGTGCTGGTTGTGCAATCATTTGAACTCTATCTGCTTCAACCTGTTAACATCCTGATGGATAACAGGCGAAAAAGACGAGAGGCACATGGCTAAGTTGTAGCTATCAGCGCATGTTATATTTTCACATAACTAAGTTACATTTCTTTTTCTCCAAAGTGGACAGGATCAAGAACCTGATTTGATTAAAAAGCATGGTCAAAGTTTAATCTAGGTAAGCATACATCAGGACTTAAAAGCTCTGTCTGCCTTGAACCACCTAAAGCATGAATGAATATAGTTCTGATTTTAAGCCACAATTTTAAGCAGTTAAGGAATTTAATTTTGACAGAAGAGCTCCTCCAGAAAACCACAAACAACAACTTGCCGGAAACGGAGGCACTCCGAGGGATGCCAAACGGCAATATGGAATTTCTGTCTCGCTGTGGCATCCCGTACAGAGCCTCACCTTCCGGCAAGCTGGTGACGTCTGGTTGTGGATGTCACTAGGCAGGTCAAGGTTCTCTGGCCGGATGCCCACTGCACCATACGAGGTTGAAGTCGTCGTCGAAAGCGTCCATCGGCCCCACGCTCCAGGTGAAGTTACGGCAAGCGGTGCTTCGCGTGTCTGGCACCGGCAGAATGTGTTCCAGGCGGCCACCCCACACTAGGACCACCACACCGCCACCGGCTCGCCCCACCGACGGTTGCCCGCCGCTGCCAACTGTCACCTGAATGACCTCCCCTGGTGTGACGTCAATCGTCATCCGGGAGTAGCCCCCTCCTCCTCCGCAGCCACCTCCCGCCCACCCAGTTGCACCTCCTCCGTAGAGATCGGCGTTCACCTCCTGAGGACACAGTGTAGTACTGCTTGAACAAACCGCGAGGGCAACACAGACAAACGGTGACAGAACTGTGTCAGGCTATTAATAGCAACAACAACCCTTCAAAATAGCAGCATTCTAACTAGGGCATAAGAAGTGCCAATCATCAATCAATTCAAAGCGGGGACACGCCGTAGTGTATAGTGCTGTATGCCTCCAGCTACCCCTCTGGGTGTCTTGCCAACGTATGCGCACGTGCTACATTTGCCCAGCTATCTTTTCTTTGTTTAGTGGGTGGAAGTGTTTAGCGGACTGTACCTCAGATGGAATGGGATTTCGCTAAAAGTCTTTTGTATTCATTAGAGCCATACAGCTGAGTAATTTTCAATTCACCTAACCGAGGTACAAGCCTACTCACCTGACCAGGTACTGCCCAAGGTCCCCTGCACCCCCCTGTCCGGTGCTGACACAAGCTGCAGCCCATGGGAGCCCCACCCGCCCCACAGAAAGGACAAGTGGTGGAGCCCAGGCTGCAGTCAGCTGACCAATCGTTCTCCCCTGCAGCTCCCCCGCCAAGACAGCTGGAGCTGAGCTGTCCTTGGCCCCCAAAGTACACAGTGCCGAAACCACCACGTCCTCCTGTTGCACACGCAGACCACATCCACACGCATGCACGCACGCACCCACAGATCGAGACAGGCAGGCGCACGCAGCTACAATCTGACCAGGAACTTCACACGTGTGAATCTGCTCTCAATAATGTTTTTCCGTTCTTGAGTAGAAAACAGCCCATGAAATCTATGAACCGTTTTTGCATTTTAAAACTCATAATTGCAATGCTTGGTCTCTACCTTCAAGGAAGTGAGTGCATGGAGACGTCCATGCATGTGCTTGTGTGTGTGTGTGTGCAAACGTCGTCTCACCTTCATGCACAGAACCCCCCTGACCGCCGCCCGCTCTCAGGTATCTCCCCACCCGGCTGTCCCCGCCGTCCCCCGCCCTTGTCAGGTTGCCGAACTGCTGGCTGCAGGCATACATGCCGCCTCCACCCGCTCCAATGGCCAGCGCGTCCAGGTACGTGACCCCCTCTGGAACGATGAACTCGCTCGACGACATAAAGATGACGTAGTGCCCTTGACGGCCTGGCCTGGCCTCGTTGATGATGTACGTCATAGCTGGGGGGGGGGGGGCAGAAAGAAGACAAAAATGAGAACGTCTACAGTAGGTGGGGGCTATTTTACTTTTCAGTGATTAAGCTGTCATCATCTGCGGACATTTTGACAAGTTCAATAGTGAGTTCGCATCTAAACTTATTCTTCCATGTGCGCGTGGAGAGGCTGACTGGATACGCATACAGTATATGGAACTGAATATTATTCAATGTTTTCAGAAGAGGTAACAAGTCCTCTGACTGAAGACAACTCCTTTACCATATTAGCAAGTGACAAGTCTTATGACTGAAATCTAGATCTTATACCCCGTCAGCAAATGACAATAAAGTCTTAGACTAAGGTCATCTGAATTACCCCATGTGCAAGCTGAACGAGTGTTCCACGTCCCGTGCCTGCACACGGAATGAAAACGTCTAATTTGCGTCCCCTCCAGACCATAGCCTGGCCAGCACTCAACTTCTATCACTTGACCGGGTCGGACATACGCTCCCTCCTTCTGGTTCAGCACTCGTCCGTTTGGGACGGAAGGAACACTGCAAAACCCTGAAGAGAAGAACATCGGCCTTGTCATTTTTTTATCCCCAACAAACTGGAACACGATAAAGAAGTATACTGCTCCTCTCCTTGCGCAACTTTCCAACCAAATCCAGAATAACCAGGGCCATCCAATCAAATAAGAATACGTATCATCAGTCCTGAAATTCTTTTGGTTTCTCTTGCTAACCACCGCCAGAATTTTACTCGTCAACCAGAAAATGTTATGCTCCACCGTGGGACGCATTCAGTACTGAGTTCTGGCGAGTGAAACAATATGTTCACTCCCCCTTTTTTTCCCCCTTGCCATGGCGAGTAAAACGTTGATCACTTTCAGTCATGACTGATAGAGAAAACAATGGTTACAAAAATTGCAAGACATGATTCTCTGCTGACGGCGGGCAGAACAATGGTAGCACTGATTAACAATGACAGCCAACACACACACCCTACCTTTCTGTGCCACGACGTCATTGATGGCGAGGTGCACAGGCCGGAACGATGTCAGAACTTCCGGTGAAGCCGAAGATTCCACCAATTCAAGATCCGTTTCTTCTATGAAACAATGTAAAAACAAAAGCACTGTAGCGAATGCAGGAGCAAACGAACAGAAGCTTATGACACAGACATGTATATAACAAGTCTCGTGTGCCTACAAAGTAACATGGAAAGAGGATATATAAAAAAAACCACTCCGAATAGCTCAGGATGGTTGGAACTTATATTTGTACCTGCAAGTACCCGACTATCGTATGACGTAATTCCTTTTACGTGGAACAATGCTGAGCCACTGAGTTCATCTACTTGACCTTCACCTGTTACTGACACCCTGCAACAAGTTTACAAACAAGAAATTGTGGGTACACAATATAGGCGTCTACGGGCTACAAAATGTCTGTACGTGTACGGGAGTCCGGTCTTTGTGGGAAACAAAATGTAAACACTCTTTGTCTGGACGAAACGGCCAAGGCCTGCATGTGTGAGCTGTCTTTTCCCCGTTTTCGCTGACTGATCGATCTATTTTTCCTCGATTAGTTGCGCACATTTTGAAATTTGTTACATTCATTTTTCAAAACTGGCATGTAACTGAAACGTGAATATAGGTGTGATTATTTCTTTTTTATTTTCTAGAATTTAAAACGAGTCGCTTAAACCTTGCAAAAGCTTTCGCTGACATGAAAAGTTACCTTCAACAGCGTGAGAATGGCAGAGAATCGTGGGCAGTGGGTAAGGGAAAAGGATTATCTAAATTATCTAGAAAACAAAGCATGACGATGAGGCTAGTGACCTTGAGAGGTAGGGAGAGGCGGAGTCGGTCCAGTACAGTGAGTTGTCCAACAAGGTCAGCTGATTAGGGGCAGACCACTCTGGCAGCAGCGCCACCACGGAGGAAGTGAGTGTCGTCAGGTTCAGTAAACTGACGGTCTTGCTGCTGGCGTCCAGCCAATACAGTGCTGTACAGTGGGCGCACGTCAGTTTTGATTGCACACCTGGCTTCCTGCATACCTGCATGCCTGACTCCCTCCCACAACTCTGTGTTCTTGTGTGTGTTTGCGTCAGTGCTTGAGACTGTGCGCGTGTGTACGCCTGGATGCATAATTGTATGCGCATGTATGTGTGATGTGTGGACTTGCATGCACGCATGCTTGTGCCAGTGTGGGTGCGCATGTATGTACGTGTTTGTACGAGTGTGTGGTGTGTCAGTGTGTGTGTGTGTGCACGCACGTGCACATATGTTTTTGTGTACATAAAAAAACATAAGCCTACGAGAAATTAAGAAATAATGACAAGTGCTGACGATGATAATAGCTATCCGACGACAGCAGCAATCATATGCAGTTTATACATGTGGTGACGTGTTCCCTGCACGAACAAACACGAGTTCAAGAGCGCCGACTGTAAAAGAACCGATCTAAGACCATCGCCAGCAGCAGCAACATCAGAAGCTGTCCAGTGTGCGTACCTTCCCCACTGATCACCATTCCCCGCGGTTCGTCCAAGCCCACCAGCACGTCTGACAACCCCCTTCTGGTCGGATGACACCGCATTATGACCCCGCTGGTCTCTGGATGGCCGTTGACAGCAGGTGGCTGACTGACGTCATTATCGGGCAGTCTTATCCCTGACAGGTACAGCGCACTGCACGACACGCCATGGCAACAGCGTATACACAGTGCTTGAGGCCACAACGAGGGCGCATTTTGCTCGCTGCTATACTTTTTACTTTTTATACTTTTTCCGTACTTTTTATGCACCTCGTCATGACATAATGTGTAGAAACACTGCATTTTAGTGCTGGCTCTTTCCCCGTGCAGTTCCAGTAAATTTAAAACAAAGCATTTAGATCTTTGCGGGGACGAAAATCATAAAAACTTTAAAAGAAAAGAGAAGTGAAAAAAAATTATTTAAGGTGAAACAGGTTAGGAAGTGTCATTACAATGCGAGCCTGCCTCCATCACAAGAATGGTTAGGTAAAAGCCAAATGTGGACATGAATAGCATTGAAATGATAACAATATATCGTCTTCAACAGCTTAGCTCACCCTGACGTCAGATGACCTGTGAGGTCATGATAGGTGGTGTCTGGAGAATCCAGTATGACTGTGAAGGTCATGGTCGGAAGCGAAACTAGCCCCACCTTGTGGCCTGTCGCGTCAATGAAGTACAGCAGCTGCCGACGGTGGTCTAGGAACAGACTTTCTGCAACTGCAATGTCAGATTACGTCACCATGTTGATGGCCAACTTCGCTTCAGAAGCTATTTTCTGTGGAGCAACGGTGACTTGGGGTGAGGGGGATATGGCTTGAAATATTTTACATCAAAGAAAACTTGGAAGAACGTATCTGAGCCAAGCGTGGAGGGGCCTTGGAAGCATTTTAACCAGGTCACTGTGTCCGTTATGTGGACACACATCGTGGATGCGGTTTAGAAAGCCATCAAGTCGAGTAACAGAAGATCGACCGAGACAGGTCGTGGTCGGGGAAAAATCTTAGGAGAAAACAGTTGCAGGCGATTTTTACGTGCAGCCAATCTGGCCGAACACTCACCTACATCACGATGTGCGAACATGATCTCCTGGAAGCTGCCATTCAGGTAGGCCCTTGAGATCGCACCCACACCTGTATCTGCCCAGTATACCTGCCCATATTTGTTCCCTTATCAATGTGAATGTGTTCGTCAGTCTACACATTCGTACACGCTACATGTTTTCTTACCAGCACAATTATAGTCACTCGGCTACAAACCACATTTGCTACCCTGATTATCCTGAGAGAAATGTATCTGGCATTATCTCGGCATTCCTTATGTGTTTCATTTTTGGATTCATCCTTCATTTCATGGCGTATCAATAACCCTCCCCCACCTCTCCCGTATGGGTTATCGATCCGGTTTGGGGCTGCAGCGGTTACCATAGGGTAGCGGTTACACTATCTATACTTGAGGTAATGCGCCCACCATGTACAGTCGCATCTTCAAACAAGCGAGTGAGCAGCGCTCGACACGCCCCCCCTCCCCTCACCATCTGCGTGGTCCCGTCAAAAACGACGTCACTGGGCTGCACTAATTCCACGACTGGAGTGACGTAATAGTCCGGCAAGCTGACGTAGCGTTGGTACAAGCCGCCGAGCAAAGGATCCGTTACTAGGAGGAAACGGTCCGTGACGAAACCTGTGACGAGAACGATCCGATGTAGGCAGACAGAAAGATAATCAGGGAGGGGAGTGCGATGTTGAAAAGGATGGAAGGAAGGGAGGGAGGAACTGGGAGAGACAGGGAATACGGAAGAAGAAAGAAAGAGACGCAGCTATGTTAGCGCGCATCTAGAAAACATTTTCACCCTTAGCTTTTTCGGTGTGTGACGGAGACAACACGATATTCTGTATAAATTTTTCCGACAGTCTGCAGGCTCGCCAGTGTTGGCCGAGGCTTTACAATTATCGCCCTGCTATGAGGACTTGGTCGACACGGCTTTGCATGCCGGCTCGGCACAGTGACAAGTGATCAGATGGCGCCATCTATTTCCTTTGTCTCACCTGACACACAAGAACCGTTCGCACGACTCCAGTAGCCTATAGAGCATGCGCAGTGCGGCTGTCCTGCCGGGAGACAAAAGTGTTGGCATCTTCGACCGTGTGACGAGGAGCACCTGTCTGAAACAGTTCAGCTTGCAGTGGACATGTCTAGGATATCAGTCTGATATAACCTGTCTGAAAATAAGCTCAGTGTAGCATCGCCAGTCTTGATATCAGTGCAATATCTGTAGCCTATGACGAATAACTTCTCTCTACAACCGATTCCAATATGCAGAATGTTTTCGGTCACGCGTTTGTCGTGTCAAGGTAAAGGAAAAGGGAGAGGATGGAGGACATCACTGATAGCGAATGACGTCATTGACAGTGACTGATGATGCCTGCAGTGATAAGACAGATGACTGCTAAACAGGTGTCAGGGGAAGCGAGTCAGACACCCGGCAACTTACTGGCCGTGTCCGCTGGCTGGCGGCTGGGGTGGAAGTACAGCAGGTCCGTGGAGAAGGCGTGCGCCATCGCTGTACGACGGCTGTTGCTGTCGCCGCTGGTGGACTCATCCAAACTGGACATAACCTCGTCCTTGTCGGCAACCTCAACGTTACCCAGGAAGTCTGTCCACACTAGGAAGTCCTGTTGCACACGCACGCAAAGATACACATGCACACATTCACACAAACGCAAACAGTTGGGATTTCACGCCCACATGCCTGCTGGTTGTTCGCTTGTCCAACTGTGAGATAATCCTAGGGCTGGCATGGGAGCGACTGGGTGGGGGGGGGGGACACGGCACATCGCTGGATTCCTCTAAAGCTCTGTGTCAAGCCACCGCACGCAGATAAACCAAAACTGCATGCTGGCTAATTAAATATTCAAACCTAGCAGAAAAACAAAGGTAGATTCAACTTTTACAAACAGGCGCGGCTTACATTTTCACAAATATATTTTCCTCGTGTCTATTTTCGTTTATGGTTAAAGTTTTGTTTATGCTTAAATGTAACTATTTCCTAGCGGCCAATTTGGAGCTGAAGCTATTTATAGTTTCTTTTCCTCGTCTTTTTTTCCCTTCGCCACCACCACCACCACCCACCCCCCCCCAATACGACCACCATCACTACGACTGCCACCACCTCCTAGTTGTCTTGTTGCGACGACGATGACGATAACGACAAGAGTTATTTGAAACTTGAGTTGGTTACGTGTAGGATTTCAATCGACTTGACAGCAGGATGTGTCAGCTGTCTTGTGGCGGCACAGGGTCCAGCCGTCGCGGTGTGGACGTCAATGTGGGAACGGCACAGCTGCGACCCGTCGCTCCAGTACAACCTGCACGTGCAACAGACTTGTGACGTAGGTGTTTGAGACGAGATGACCTCACACAGTTGGTGTAAATGTCGGCAAATGACAGAGGATCCATAAGAGATCTTAACGCACGCGCAATAGTCTGTGTACATATATGTGTATATGCATACATGTGTGTGTGTGTGTGTGTTTACATGTCTGTGAGTGTGCATGCGTGGACAGGCCACACAATTATATGTTCCACGTTGCCACGCAGCGGACACGCTCCATGCAACCCCCAGGACATGCAATACACTCGCGTCATGCAGAGCAAGGTGACGCCAGATAAACACTCTTCAGTGTGCAAGCACCAGCAATGTGACATCACACAAGCCTGTCGGCGAACGTGCAGCCGACACTTAACCTGTCGAGGATTCGTGCATCTAGTACCTGTACCCAAGGTCAGAGAGAGCGAGCGAGCATGCGTGCGGGAGTGCTTACATGTCGTCTTTGAAGTCGATGGCCAGGGCGCGGGGACGAGTGTACACGTGCCCCCCGTTGACCACCGTCACCCGCTGTCTGCCGTCCATCCGTATTTTCTCTATCCGCGGGTCGTTGTCGTCCACATCTACCCAGAGGACAAGCCTGCACATCATACGCAACACATGTAAATAAACCACCTTTTTTCTTCTCAAGACTTTGTCTTCATCGTCTCATGTCTCTGTCTCTCAATTTGTCTTACGCGATTCTGATTATAATCTTATTTCGCCAATCATGTTATTGTATGACATGTCGGTTACTGAGTCATTGTAAGCTGACGTCGTTCATATTTACGCTCCCCCCCCTCTCTCTCTCTCTCTCTCTCTCTCTCTCAAAACACTCTCTGTCTATGCATCTAGCCGTTTGTATAGTCTGCTCCCATAATTAGGCCCAGCGGTCATCCTGCACTTGGCGTACTTTAACAGCCAATTTCTGGTTGGGAAAACATCGGCTGCTGGCTGAATTGATCACATAATCAATTTGATACCATGACGACCTTATTTAGAATTCGAAAATTCCTTAAGGTAAAGGGACTCAGTTACTGCCGACTCTCCTACCCTTCTCGTGTACCTGTTGTTTGTCTGTCTGCTGTCCTGCCCAGTGTGCCCTGCCAATGCTATTAGCGACCACTACACCAAAACAAAAACAACGGTTTTGTTTGTATACAAACCACCATGCCACCTACCCGCGTTTTGGGTGAATCACGATGTCACGTGGCTTGGTCACGTGATCACAGACGAGGCAACGTACATGCCGTCCATTCAAGGTCACGGCCGCTAGCCGCTGGAGTTGGGTGTCTGTCCAATAGACAGCTTTGCCTAGCCAGTCCACACCCAGACCTGTTTAGATGCAGAAAAGTCCTGAATGCGCTGTCTTCAGATTCACTGCCTCATATCAATAAAATGTTCTAAATAATCTTAACTAAGCGCATGTTCATCACCGATGGTTTGTATGAACCTTTGTTACGCAAAGAGGTGATCCCGACCAATTTCACGTGTCATCAGTATCATAAAGATGGCGTAGACCCTTAGCAATGCCCTTTTCATCGCGTGTCATTAGTATCATGAAGATGGCGTAGATCCTTAGTAAAGCCCTTTTCTTCGCCTCAAATCTATTAAAAAGCTAATGCCAAGCGCTTGCTGAGGAGGAAACAATCAATACCTGTATAGCTGGCGTAGACACGCCTGAATTAAAATTTTTAAAACTTTTTTTTAACGTACCGCCTACGCTGCCTGGCACCCGTGTCAGGACTCGGGCCATGGGTTCCGAACCCGCGGCGTCGGAGCCTGGCCGCAGGAACTCCAGACTCAGCCACATGATGGCCTTGGAGAATAGAAAAGTTTGTCGGGTTTGAATCATGTACTCGCAGCTTTATACATACATATATATCTCAAATTTTCGCGCGATAGTTCCTGACTTCTGTTTGAAGCAAGCAACTGGAAGTCATCTTTTGTGATCGCTAAGAACCTCGACGAACTTTAGATTTCGTTGGTTTAAGAAATGGTTTAACACAAAGAGGACAAGTTCGTCAGACCTTGTGAACCCGCTCTATAACATGCGCATCTACACAAGCACAGGAAGTTTTGACGACCCTTCATTCGGGCATGCGCTACAGGCGCACAACATGCAGCGTGCATGCACTTACACCCTCCCGACGGTCAAAGAAGTACAATACAGCTTGCGACACGTCAGCAGCCATTGCGGTGACGCTGTGATGTGTCAGGATGTGACGTAATGGCACACGGGACTTCCAGGTGGCTGCGGTCTTCTCCAAGATGGACACCCCCCCTTGCTCGGATGCCAGCAGCAAAAACCCCTCCTCCACCAGGTCTTTGGTCCCGTCCCCAACCCCTGCTGACGAAAAGGAATAAAACGCACGGATAAAATAGTTCATCCTTTAACTTATATACATGTATAAAAACATCAGTACCTCTATGCCTGAGTAAAGCGCAGTCTGTGAAAACGGGGGTCAAAGCAAAAGACGACCCATTTAAGGATCTGACGGTGCTAGCAAACGATTTGCTGTGCCTGTGTCGAGCTAATGTGCCTGAAAACCATGTGACAAGATGGCTGCTCACTACAACACTTCTTCGCGAAGGGTCAGGTAGCTGTAGCGTCTCGGCTTGCCATAAGTACAAGGTTTGCCTCAAGCGTTTACACTCTTTCTGCGGAAAGACGTACTGAACTGGAAAGTCTCAGACAATTTTTAGCAGAGGTTTTGTGATGAGACAAAGCAGAAACGTGTTGGGAAAATGCTAGCATACTTCTGAAACACGTAGGAGGAACTGCGTGATAAGAAAAGAAACTGACCCTCACCCATGCTAGGTGGGGTGGGGGCCAGATCGGGTGGGGCGAACACCGTCAGACTGGTGGGGCTAGCGGTCCACAGACGTCTAGTGACGTTGGTCCTCAGGGTGTGGAACAGCACTTGGTTGTTCAGGAGGTCAGCCATGACTAGCATCCCTTGCCACGCGGCCACGGCCTTGACCCGACTTCCCGCCAGCACGGCAGCTCTGTAGCGGGTCCTGCCCTCGAGATCACATGATTCAACCAGTGACGTGTCGCCACTCTGAGCCAGCCAGTACACCCTGCAATGATTTTAAGAGTAAGTCGACCGGTGCACACATATTCATAAGTTTAAGCCAGTGCACCTACGATATGTCGTTAGCACACACACACACACACACGCATGCACACACGAGACCTGTCGGAGGAATGGTCCAGAGCGATACCAGACGGGTGGCTGAGTCCCACGAACAGCAGGACGCGGTTGTCCCCAGACAGATCGGAACGTTCCAGCTTGCTGCTGTTCCAGTCACGCCCGCCATCATCCACCCAGAACAGCAGCCTGCAGCACGGCACAGCACAGCACGAAGCAAATGGCTTGCAGCACCAGGGCAGAAGCTCAGAGCAGGAGTCATGTGACTTAACTCCTTCATATGTACATATAGTTTCTGACTAATAAGTATTTGTCATATGCAAACTGTAAAGAACTTGACAGATTTTATGTGGATAAGCACTAGCCCCTCACCCATCCCGCTAAAAGAAAACAAACCTATATTTAATATTAGCTACATAAGTATACACAGGTAAAGAAAGGTCACGTGATTTTACTAATCCGGCCTGTCTGTTAACTACATGATGATCACACGCAAGGAGTCTGATGCTTATTCACCCCTCCCATTCCTCCTCCTCCTGCCCCCGGTTATCTCAGCAGCGCTGTCAGCTGTGTTTGCCCACCTCCTGTGCGGACTGACGACCAAGCCGGTCGGGTTGTCCAGTCCGGTGCTGACGACTGTCGTCACACATCCGTCCTGTCGGCAATTTCCGTTGCCCTTGAAGCGGAAGATGGCGTCGTATGCAGGATCGGTCCAGTACACAGCGTCGTCCACCCAGTCCACACTCAGGGCTGGCGACACACACAGGCACGTGACCACTCCCATGTTCAGCAGACGCGATTCACAAACAGCTGAAGAATCTCTGCATGAGGGCGGGGTGCCACAAACATTCTCTTCACAAGGACTCGGCATCATCATTATGAGATTATATCAAAGTGAAGCAATATCACGGGGAGTAAGGACTTAGGGGTGGAGACAAATAAAATGTGGGAACAGAGTGACAGTAGGATTGACCAGCAAGGACTCCACCACTCAAGCCACGTACAGCCACCATCAGCGACAGTGCCAGAAAAGAAAGAACGAAAGAAAGAAAGAAAGAAAGAAAGAAAGAAAGAAAGAAAGAAAGAAAGAAATGGTAGCAGGAGTCTGACCTGTGGCCTTATGGGATATCCCAGAGTACACAACATACGACCTCCCTTCCCCCGAGAACGCCAAGATGGCCTGAAAACAGAAAATGACTTCACTTAAACCGTCACAGCAAGGGTCAGAACCAGCCGGAAATGACGTCACTTAACCAGTCATGGCAAGGTCACGAAACTACCAGGAATGACGTCACTGAGTCAGCGAATAACGTCACTCAGTGCATCAAGCCATGGGTTAGCTGAACGAGAATTCTATGAATATTGCTTTCCCTTATGCCTTAAAATATCTTACAAGCTGTCCCATCTGTAATGCCCTCTGTATTCTGCAATGCGTATAGCTCACGCTTTTAACATTATGTCGTAACTATAATGCCCGGGCCCTCCTAGTTGTAACATATCCTTACTGTAATGCCCAGGCACTCCTACTTGTAGCATCTTAACTGTAATGCCCGGGCACTCCTAGTTGTAACATATCCTAACTGTAATGCCCAGGCACTCCTACTTGTAACATCTTAACTGTAATGCCCGGGCCCTCCTAGTTGTAACATATCCTAACTTTAATGCCCAGGCACTCCTAGTTGTAACATCTTAACTGTAATGCTCCTTGTCTTTCTGTCCATCACGTAGAAGACGTTGTCCTCATAGTCTTTGTCAATCGCCACCAACTCATGTCTTGTGATCGGCGACCTCACAAGGTCTTGATTCTGCCGACACAGGTATCAGACACAAAGACGCCTTCCATCATGAGTGAGCAAACTGTAGGAATGAGTGACACCTTAAAACATCGGAGGCAAACTTGTACAAGTCAGTTACAATACTTTAAATACCACAGCTTCTGACATCAGCAACGGAACTTTCATGCAAGATTTGTTTCAAGTTTAAATATCAGCGCAGAATTGTGTAAATATCGGTTTTAAAAACAGACATTTTAAGTACGAAATATGTCGCTCGTCATACTTGTTGGTAAATTACAATCGTGGTCGAGTGTTGGGATGGTCTGTAACATAGCAGTAACGCATGTTTGTCACCGGCATACAGGGGGTCGTAAGTTCAAATTTCGTATCCGGCACTATGTGGGGCGCTGGAGCTGACCAGCTGAGGTTTTATTCCTCCAGGCACCCCAGTTTCCTTCATCTTTCCCTTCCCTTCCCTTCATCACAATTGCCCATCCCTTCTGTGTTACGAGAAAGCCTTTTTACATTACTTAATTAAAATTGTCAGAAGTGTGAAATATCGCACTCAGTTATGCCCGACCATAGAGATTGTATGTGGCCGGCTGCTGAGCTGACCTGTGACCCGGAAGTGGGCGTGGCCAGGCGAGTGAAGAGGGTGTCCGGTGTGCCCAGTAGGAGGCGCACGCGCGTCTCGTTTCGTGTCGTTGTCACCACGGCAACGGCCTCTGGACCATGTGGCAACAGCAGCGCCTGGCCTGTCGGACAGGGTAAGCAGATCACATCTCCCAATTAGTGCAGAAAGGACAACATGTGGAGACAGAGTTTCGTAGCTTCTAAAACATAGAGCTGCACTACTCCCCTGACCTGCACGTCTGAGAGACCAGACAACGTTAAGATGCTATATATTTCCTTGTGCCAGTGAGTTTAATATCCGCCGTATGATTTTGTTCCACTCTGTCCGCAGTTCAGCGTACTAGGACAGTACGCACTGACGAAGTATGCATAGAGAAAACATCTCATTTATATTGTAGATACATATATAACTATATGGTGTTCATTCTGGGGGCACGTACACCGTTGTTTCCTGACAAAGTGCGAAGAGGTCGGATCTCCTACCCCCCACCACCTACCTTTTTTCCAGCTGTAAAGTATTTGCTTGTGTCAGGCATTTAGAATCTCTTATGTTTATTGTGTTCACAGGCTTGATCGAACTAGTGGGCCATAGACAATTGTGATGGGGGCAGCCATCACGGGAGACGGTTTTGGCCATCACGCTCACAGCCACAGCATTCGCGGGGGCGGTATGGGTCGAGTACCGCCAGCGAACCGTGGTTGTGACACGCTGTGTCATCTTACAGCGTGCTGTGCTAGGCTCACTCTCTTTAAACGTTTCTATATCCTTCTAGGATAGTTACAGATTCTAACAACTAACACCCTCTGATTCTCCTCGATTTACTCTTTCTGTAGATACTTAACTCATCAAACGTCTTGATAGAGTAAATTTAGTGTAGGCAGAATTCGTACTTTTATCTATTCACATTAGCTAGTTGAACTACCTTTTAAAGTAATTATCTTTATTTCCTTCTCACTCTACTTAACTTTCCTTAACACTAATAGGAAGAGCAAAGCGCACTCTAGTCACTGTATATTTTCATGTCCTTGTACGTATATTCTTTCACTTTTTATTCTAAATGTTGTATGTGTAAGAAACACAAAATTTGGCCTCTGCCGCGTGTACGCCGGCTTGCTGCCGGACAGTGGCACCGTTGTGGCTCACGTCCACCCTGTAAAAGTAGGGTGCGGGCCGGACAAACGAGAGTCCCGAAGTAGGGTGAAGCAGGAGGAGGACGGGAGAGAACATGTAGTGTGGTAGTGACGTGCCAGTAAACCGTGGGGTGGCGGAGCATGTAGGGCGGCAGCAGCAGTGGCGGCCCTAAATAAAGTACGCAGAGGGCGTGGAAGGAAACCTGCCTTTGTACTGAAGGAGAGAGAGAGAGAGAGGAAAGTTGCGAAGCGAACCCGCTTCATCACACAATGACAATATCTCCCCCAAATAATACACTTTAACATGTTTGTAACATCGCATCAAAAGTGTTCAGTATGTATACCAAAGGCGGGAACGTTCATTTATTGACTGTTGTGCTGCTGCTGCTGCCAAAGATATCTGGAAGCGACTCTTGCTTCATTCGCATGTTAGAAAGTGAGAGAGCGAGTCAGAAATGTACCAGTGCATGCATATAAGTACGTGCGTGCGTGCAGACGACTGTACCTGCAGACATGAGGTGGGCCAAAATGCCCATGTCCAGCAGCAACAGCACCAGGCGGTACAAACACGGGCCAGCGGCTGGAAGGAGCATGTTGCGGTGGGATGTGCACATCGCCACATGACGTGGATCCAGGATCCACAGCTGACCAGCAGCAGCAGCAGGAAGCGACTTCGAGTGGTCACATCCGACCGCGGCAACTGCAAGACAGCCCCACATCACGGGAGGTGCATGATAGTACTGTAAGAGAATTCCTGAATTCGGTATTTGACATCAGTCTACCTTTAATCGCCAATGCGGCCTGCAGGCAAATTGCATCTCGATTAATTTGTTTTGCATTAAGTGGCTTAATTTAGACCGTAAACACGTGCGCATAAATACGAACATACAGGTACACGCACACGAACGTGCTCCACACATGAATATACGCACAGGCGCGCTCACTGCCTTTCACCAACACTCGATTCTCTCTCTTCGGCCTCACAATAAGGAAGAGACAGAGATGAAATAATGGGAAGAGAGAGCGAGACCCGCTGTGTTGACAGCACGCACACATATGCATACTATATGCGTTCATCGTTAAAGGACTTAAACATGCCACGGACTTTTTCTGTGGCTACAGGATAGTGGGGCTATATATATATATGGATAAGATCGGAAGCATGTCATCATCATAATCATCAAATGTTTGTTATCTATGTGGGTAGCACTTCTGAACTTCTTTTTTTTTTCGTTGGAGATTCGAGGGACACACACACACTAGAACAAGATCCCTAGCATTTCAGTAGAAGCAATTAATTTTATCAATTGTTTCTTTTTCGTAACTATTTGTAACAGTATTAGTTCGCGGCTTGCTACAAAATTACTTCCTTCTGTTTTTTTTTTTTTAATGACGTTACATATTCATTCAGAATTATTCTCATATAGCACGTATTCTCGATTCTTTTGTTTACGAAATGTTCGTGATCTCGTGTGTTCTCGCTTGGAGAAAAATGGGAATGTATGTAAATCATAACATGACTTCGTTCTTTACATTAGCTGAAAGTACAGTCTGAACTGTAAACGTTGATCATCCTTGTAAATGTTTGACAGCAGGTGCAAATGACCTCTCATCTAAATTTAGTGTGGTAGGTGCATCATTTTCTTGCAAGTGTAAACGTGAAATTTGTTTTGTCTAACCGGCGAACGATCACTGTTAGATCTAGTGGAAAGTAAAAAAAAAATTGATTAGACCTATAGTCTACAACTTAGTGCACCTAATAATTTCAGAAAGAAAAAAATGGATGACATAATAAAATGCATCTTAATTTTGGGGGTATCTAGGAAGCAATCAGTGGATAAAATGACCTTAAAAGTGTCGATCTTTGCCGGTCTTTTTCACAATTTCATTTTTTGTACTGCGTGCGAGAACAGCAGACGACTTTTAAGTGAAACCTGATGCATAGATCTAACCCGACTTCTGCGAAGTTTAACTTATCATGTGTTTTAGTTGTATTACTGATCTCTGCGTATTAGGTTAGTCTTTAGGTCACTTCGAGTTGGCTGAATGACAGAAAACTTGCAAGGACTCCCAGTCCGAGGTAGGAGGCAGAAAGGCAAATTAAGATTGAAGATATTTAAGTAACTAAAGGGTTAAAGCAAACAGTAATTTAGTGCAGAAGTATTTCATTAAATAAGGTCAGCTTTGCATGTTCTTTTTTTCAGAGCCAGCAGCAGTGCAGGGTTGTGAAGATGTCGGAATTGTCCTATGAGGCTTCGGATGAGGCCTCAGAGAATGAGCTGCTCGAACGCAGCCTTTCTGTGTGGCGGGGCTGGACCAGCATGAGAGAGGAATTCACCCCCATTCCTCTCGACATTCACACCGCGTCCAGCATCGGACAGTTCGAGTGCGTGCGAAATCTCATCACCAGGTGAGTATTAGTGCGTCTGCAGAGTGATGACTCAAGAAGGTTCTGGGAGTGAATGTGAATGAGCATCAGACACAGTGATCGTTTTTATACCAGCAGTTGTTTGGTAATGTTAGTTGCAGCAAGTTTGTGATAGTTTGATAGACGGAATTATGTGGGAGGATGATAACAGTAAATGTCTTATACACTCACTGATAGTTTTGTCCACACTAGACAAACACTTGTGTCTGTACATCTGCTTACCGTACACTTAGACTTTACACATTAAATTGTTGGAGGCCAGCACCACTTGTTGGTACAAGGAGGTTGAGAAAACAGACTTTAGTTTGTTTGAGGTGGGAAAAGAATTAAACAATGTGAATCTTATTCGCTGTCATGTAGTATTCTTGCTCCATTTTTTAAAAGGGGAGCAGGAGACAAAGGAAAATGCTGCATAAGGGGATGTAACTGTCACTGACAGTGTTTATCTCCCCTTGGTACAGTAGTGCTTGTATTTGGTAATTTGGACCTTTTCTCACCAGTTAGACTTTTGTTCATTAGTTGTTAAAAGATACTGGAATTTTAAGGGAAAAAGCATATTAAGTGCTTTGTGTTGTCACTTATTTGTGAGGTACACATGTATTTCAGAAGTATATAGTCTTACTCTCAGCCTGAACTAAGTTTTTGATGGATTTTTTTTTTAATGCAGGGGAGAAGTGGAGATCGATCGCAAGAATGTAGGAGGCTGGACCCCACTCATGTACGCCTGCTACATCGGTCATGAACACATTGTCAGCCTCCTCATTGACACAGGCTGTAACGTCAACTTGAAAAATCAAAATGGACAGACACCTCTGATGCTGGCAGCCAGCTGTGGCAATGAGAGTGTTGGTCGCATTTTGCTTCGGGTAAGTCTTGTCAATAACTTGGGTCACACTGGGCTTTGGGTAAGTTGCAGGCTTGGGTTTGCTACTGAAAAAGTGGAGTTTGCTACTTTATCGCTACTTCAAAAAGTTTTTAGTTCACTGCCTTTTTGCTCCTTTTTCAAAATATGTAGCAGGTATTTTTTGCTACTTTTTAAAAAAGATGTAGTGGCTACTTTTGTGCTGATCTTAAAGTAGGGCACTACTTTTTTGCTTTCCAACGGATCGAGGTAAAGAAGGAGTTAAGTAGCAATGCTGAAGAACAGTGTGAGTGAACTAACAGTGTTGTTCAAACAAATGAAACAACTCTATAAGCAATATAAAACTTGAAATGAAGGTGAAATTTAACAGTGTAATAGAAATATAGAAACAAAATAACCTTACTTTAATGTGCAGTTTTAAATTATGTGCCAAATTCTTTGGTGTTATATGTTTTCCGGTGCAAGCTGGCTGCTTGCACTTAAAAATTACTCTTATCTTTCTCCTCAATATGGATAAAAAAAATTCTGACAGTTGTTCTGCCATTGTAATAGCCTCATGCTAATAGGGTCGAGCAGACAAGCATGTATGGGTGGCACATTGGTGATACATGGCAAGAACTCCACCATTGGTCTCTACACTCTACAAGATTGTGGAGGCTGCTCTTCAGACCTGGCTAAAGTCTTTGTCCTGACTCCAAACCCTTCTACCCTTTATCATTATTCACTAACCACTCTTCAGGTGGCCTCGCTGATGCCAACCTCTTGACTGACATAAGACGTTCCCCTCGTAAAGACAGCAGGTGTCGGGTGGCGGCTGGCAGTTGGCGCCGGTCTTACCCTCTTTCTGCTGACCACCGTCTTGCATCTTGTCTGTAGCTGCTGTATCTCTACCACTTCTTACAATCCTGAAAACCAACCTCATAGCTTTTGGTCAGCAACCAGTGTTCTTTTAGTTTTGCTGCCCCAGATATCTGGAACTCACTTCCTGCTCAAAACCTATTTCTTTCATCTTATATTTCAGCAACTTCCACTGATTTCTATCTTGGAAATAGCCGTATACAGACTGTCGCGGTTTTGTCTCTGTCGTGTCTAGGGGTATGGCGCTTATGTGTTTTACTCGTCTGCTCGTTGACTAGAGTTATCACAACATAAAAATGTGTCAAGAAGGGGGAAACTAACAATGCAATCGCTGCCTAATTTAATCAATTTCCAATCGGCTCAAGCCCCCACCCCCTTGCTTGTCACGCGCACAACTTAATAAAAGAGGGTAGCGATAATACACTATTCTATTTATTTACAGTTACGACAGAATATTTCACGACACAAGAAATGATGCTCCAATATACATCTGACATATGTAGAACAATCACTCTCACTCGCATATATTCATCCCAGTGACGCTACACGTATCTGCACGCACTCGTGATTTACCGGGTTATGAACATTACCGTACCGATACTGCAAATCAGTACACACAAAGAACCGTATTTTCTCTGAACTAAAACTTCTCAGAAGAAGCTGTCGCGCCGACGTCTTCGTAACCATTAAGATCGACCGACGATCACAGGAAATAACCGAGTTACGACCGTGTCTTACTTTTCCTACACCGTTCGTACACTCACGTTCACGATGCTGGATAGGAATACCGCAGACGCCACGTCTCTCAGCTCCACAATCACAACACCGGTCCAAAATGCCCGAGTTCCTTTCCTGACAGGTAAGAGTCACCCCTGTTGCAGAAGCACTGCTGGTTCTCAGTCCACATCGAGGATAATGCCTGTACTCGTAGATCCGACCTCGCTGTTCGACACTTGGCGCTCAGCATACGACTTTTGCAAACGGCATTTCACATTTCGGCCCTGAACATTTGCGGTCGGTTGCCTATATAGCCCTGCGCGCGGACTTGCAAGCGCGCACTACCCGTTCGGGGTGGTGGTCTGTAGCCCGTGGAGGGTGGTTCGCCCCACCTCGCAGCCGCCCCCCCCCCCCCTCAGGGTGACGGGTCAACCGGGGGACGGGGTGCGGGTTCCCCTCGCTCTCAGCCGGCTACCTTCCCCACTCCACCGCGGTCTCTCCTGGCTATTTTGTCGAACCAATCGGGTCGCCCGTAACAGTTTGTTCTACCCCCTGATTGGTTAGGGCAACTAGACGCCTGAAACCCGCAACACAGACAGTTGTCAACACACGCTTAGTGAGCAGGTTGACTACATTAACATGG
>SMGT01013578.1:104424-141638 GCA_004794575.1 Lanistes nyassanus
ATTTGTTTCATATTAATTATAATTTGCACTTTGAGGATTTCATGTATTTGTCCTATGTTGTGTTCGTCACTGAATCCTAGTTGTCAACACACGCTTAGTAAGCGGGTTGACTACATTAACATGGATTCTCTGTATGCACACGTTGTGTACCGAGGGCTAGCTGTGTGAAGAATAGTGCCGTTATAAAGAAAGGGCGGGCAGATCTTTTTGAGGATCTGCCAAGTTCCTTTCTTTCGGCCCTCACTTTGCTACGTGTTTAGGTACGGTAAGCTCCCTTTGGACACAGGCGTCTGCATACGGCTATGTGTGAGCGCTGCCAGTACTTTGTTGGAGTTAACATAAATAGATGCCAAGAAGGGGGGGAACTAACAATCTGATTGCTGCCTTTTTTGTGTAAATCTCCAAAACATTCCGGCTCAAGGCCCCACTCCCCCTATTATGCACTCGTCACACCAGCATGCTACATGCTACATGCATACACTATTTACAGGATGGTTTGTTAAACTACATCGGTGAAACAAGGAAACGATACTCTTTACCGAGAGAATTGTCCGTCCTCCCCACAATGGTGGTAAATGCGACTATCTCTGAAATGACATCACACAGACATCATTACTTTCAATACGAACGACAGATGGTCACATTTGCTAAGTATTCTCATTACACCTAACTGGTCCCGACTGGGCGAACCAACTAACCAACAGTTATGGCGTATACTTTTGTAAGTTACTGAATGAGTTTACAAATGACTGTTCATCTTTCTCACAACTATCTTTGAGTTAAGATCGTGTCAGCTTCTTCTCCATATAGGTAATCTACATGGTACATATACTTACTTATTCACAATGGTGCCGGAGAACTACCGCAGATACCACATCTCTCAGTTCCATGTCCCAGCAATGGTCCGATGTCTTTCCAAGTTCCTTTCTGACTGACAAGAGTCGTCCCAGTGGTGCTCCACCAGTTCTAGTCTAATTGAGTCGGTGCTAGCAGCTGGCTCTCTGTGTCCATGTCGTGGATAACTGTCGTACTCGAGTACAGTAACTACCCCAGGAGGTTTGATGTACTCAGTGATTCACAACTAATCGGCTGCCTTTTTACTCCCGGGCGCGGACTTGCCAGAAGATCACAAATGGGCTGTCCACCTGTTCAGGGTGGTGGGTTCAGCCAGCCCGGCCACCTGTTCAGGGTCATGGGGTCAACCAGGAAAGGGGGAGGGCGGGTTGCCTTTGCCTCTCACACGGCCACCTCCCTCGTTCCTCTGAGCACGACTCCTGTCGAGGGCAGCAAAGTTGTGTTTTCTCCTGGTTGGCTAGACACCACGAGCTGCAAAAATCACAACATTGTGGAATGTCTGTGTGTGTGAAAGAGATGGGGGAGAGAGGTTGGTGGTGCCTGTGGTGCATCTTTGTGTGTTGTGTGAGTGTAACTTATTTCTGTTGTGATTTGTTTGCTAGTTTGTTGAACCTTTCTGCGGAGTTGCACTGTATAAGAACGGTTTATTATTATTGTTTTTATCCCTTTAGCAACTCAAAAAATATTTGCATGATGGAGTGTATAGGTTCTGTCCATGATAGCAAGTTGTCACTATATATTAGCTCAGTTTCGTTTCTGTGTGGGGACCAGGAGTGTTGTTTCCTGCTGTGATCGGATACATGAACAGTCTGTCCACTTTCCTTGCTTATCAGGATGACAGTAGCCCCCTCCTCCTGTGAGCCTGGTACCACAGCACCTCCACTGGCGGTGTCATTTGCTCTGTGATGGCAGCCATGTCCCTTTCTTCTCTTGCCAGGCTCCGTACCCGCCTGCTCTCAGCATTCCTAGATCTTTGTTTTGCAAGTTTCCGTCAAAAGCCTTCAAAGAGCACAGGCAAGTCATGACTGATTGACTGTGAGGGACACCGTCACTTTACAGACATGGGTAGCAAACTATGCTACTCGCTGCTCTAATTCGTAGCTGGCTACAAAATGTAGCTTATTACTTCACTACTTACCCAACCCTGGAAAGCTGTGGCAGTGAAAGTGTTGGTCACTTTGTGCTTTGAATATGTGCGGATGTGTGTTTTTTTATGCTGGAGTTGCCCCTGATGCAAACATTTTGTCACCAGAAAGGTGCAGAGCTGGAGGCTGCCGATCATGAGGGGTGGACGGCTCTGTTTCATGCAACATATTCCGGCCACCAGAACTTTGTCAGCTTTCTGTTAGACCAGCATGCGAATATGGATGCAGTGTGAGTGCCTTGTTAGTTAATGTGTTTGCACTTAGAAGATTTTATCACTCGTATGGGAAAATTCTAGTTATGTTTACAAATATTTCAACCAATTTGTAACAGAAATGGTGACAGTGGTTTTTCATCATGATGTTAGTATATTATAAACACTTTCCTCTTGGGTGAATCTAGAGACAAGATTTAAAACAAAATATTTGAACATGAGAGAGCAAGATAGTTTTCATTTCTGTAGTTTTTTTCTGACAGGAAGCCTAGTACGGGAGTGACACCTTTTATGAAGGCAGCATCAGAGGGCCACGAGATCATTGTTCAGCTTTTTCTGCAGCATGTAGGTGACTTGTCTGTCATTTTCTTCACCACTTTAGTTTCGTCTTAATTTCCTGGTGATAGATGGTACTGTATCTTTTCTGACTGTTTTAGTTTTGAATTGTACATCGGATGAGTTTGAAAATTTGATGAGGACCCATGAGTTTTTAAGAGATGTCTTTTCATATGTTCATGATTGTTTGGTCAGTGGTTATTTATGCTCAGTCAGCAACTAAGGCCGTATCATGGCCAGCAGCTAACCCCGTAAACAAGTGCCACATGTGGAGGAAATGCATGGGCCCGAGATAAGATCTGAACCTGTGGTCCAAGATTCTCACTGTGTTTGTAGCATTCCTTACCCATTGTGTCATCTGAATACTTTGGATGCATGCTTTCCATGTGCTAAGATTTAGCATTCATAATATCTTTTTTTTCACAAGACATTGTTTTGTCTGTGTAAGGTTTGAAATTCAAATGTTAATGTCAAGGTTGTTACCATGTTGTCCCAGTGAGGTCTGTAGTGTTAATCCAACTATGTTTTGTCTGTGTAGGGAGTGAACGTAAATGCCAAGGCCTACAATGGGGACACAGCTCGCTCGCTGGCACTCATGTGTGGACACATGAAGATCGTCAGTCTCATTGACAATCACGTGTTGCCGCACACTGCGCTGCGCTCAGAGCCTGGTGAGGATTTGCATCCTTGCACGATGGTTTTACAGCCACGTCTTCATACAGCAAACTCAGACCGTACAGTCAGCCACCACTGTTGTGTGTTAGACTTGAGGACACTCCTCTCACAGTCAGTTGATGCAGTTTTGGAGTATTTGGTGTCTGAGCATAGTAGAGTAGCAAAGGAGAAAATGTTTGTTTTCTCCATGTGGTGTAAATTGAAAGGGTGACTATTTATGAGACTTTCTGTGATCGTAAAGCCGAGGACAGTCAAATTTATATGGAGCTATAAATTGTAGAGAGTGAGACTGAGAGAGACACCAGGTGTTCAGTGTGATGGTAATCATTTTTACCTTGAGTTTAAGGTTACCTCACCTCGAGTGTAATGTTTACAGGATTGGAAGGTTACCTCAGCTCTTCAGATGAAGCTGACAGACGCCAGCGTCCTTTGCACCAGCGCAGCTCGCGTGCCCGGTCAAAAGGTGAAAACTTATTCACGAATGTACTACTGTTTCCTGCAGGCTGCATTCATTAATTATGCATGAAGCATGCCCACATGCTTTACTCTTTGCACTCACATGGCATCTATCTATACATGTTTTTTTTTAAAAAAAAATATTGCAAATAAACTAAGACACTTGCAGTAATATCCTTTATTTATTTGGAAAGATCAATTCTTGGGCTTTAAATTTCTTAAAGAATTTTTATTAGAAATGTTTGAATATTACCATTTGGTGTCAAATGTGATTGTATAAATGAAATAGAAAATAAATTCTGCACGTCACTGCTTGCCCACTTTTGATGTCTCTGAACTGTATATTATCACTTTCTGACCTTGGATAAAATCCAAGATTTAGTATTTTCTTGTACTTTCAGCCTAAATTATATTTAAATTAAATTTTTCTACCAAGCATGATTTAATTTGAAATTTTATTTTACATCCAGCAGCCATTTCTTGTGAGTTATGTAACTGTCCTGGAAAACAGGTGCTCGCAATAACTATCGGCAAGCTGAATCTAAATTGTAAAAACTCATATAAACCAAGTGGGGATACAACCCATAGGAGAGCTTTCCAATTATACTACTACTAGGATTAGTTCGATTACACTGTTAAGTGCTCCTCCAGGATTTTTTAAAAACAGTCGAAACATTCGTTTTGATGTGCCATGGAGGGTTTCCATGTGAGTGCAAAGACTTAAATGACTTTTTGATGATATTGATTTTGGGTGTGCTTATCTATCTATATGTGCATGTTTATAAACAGGTCCAAGCATACGTGATGGTCCAGAGGCAATTGCCCGCATGATCGACAGGACTCGAGCAGCAGACCATGTGCATTACCAAAGTATTTCATTTGTTTAGCTTCTTCTTCTTTTTCATTTATTTATTTTTTGATGTGGTAGAAATTTTCTTGCGGAGAACAAAGTTTGTCTTCCATACATCAGGCGTAAACTGGTGTAGCTGTACAAGGTTGCAGCTGGTACTTGACAGTTAAATTTAAAGCTATTTTAGAAGGAATTATATTAGAATGTGCCGCATGCAGCTTTGAACTATTAGTCTCTAGTTCTATCAACATTTATTGATATTATTTCTTGCTAACGTTACTGATATTCGTGATGTGGACAACATTGCTGTGTTGACCTTTGTTAGATGTAACAAACAGCGAGGTGATAGGGTAGGGTGGTTGGGCTGACTGTTGTTGGATGCTGTCTGTAAATTCCGACAGATCTGGTGGTGCCCAGAGGCTACTTGTCCTTCCCAAGAGGCCACGCCGAGTATGGTGAAACTCAACTCTCGTTCCGAGACGTCACTTCCCCCATCAACCAAGAGGATTATATTCTGGACAGTTCTGGGGGCAAAGGTATGTGTCAGACTGGCGTACACCTGGACTCTGACTGGACAGCAACGTATCCTGGTCCTGTTTTTGTTTCTTCGGTTAGCAGTTTGGTTGTCATTGATGGTGGACTCGTGAATATCACAGCAGACACGGACCCAGCTAGGTGCAAGTTGTTTATCGTCTGATGTCAAGGGGACGTCAAAGGGTGTCTCTTGACAGGCTGAGAAAGTTATTATCGTTTGATGTCAAGGGGACGTCAAAGGCTGTCTCTTGACAGGCTGAGAAGGGAAAGCGAAGGATAGGTGTAAGGAGAAGAGGAAGGGAAAGGAAAGCAAAGTCCTGAGAGAAAATCCCTGAGGACTCACTCTGTAGACAAGCATTACATTGCACAGAAAGTTCTTGAGTCAGACCCAGGATACAGACCCATGACCCTCTGCATTGATGGCCAACACAGTTTCCCTCTTTGCTACATACCACCTGCAACAACATCCATAAAGTGGGAGAAAAGGATGTGAAGGGCAGAGGTTAAGATAAAGGATGTCCTGGGACCTTTTTCAGCTGTAGGTGTGTGGGCTGTGTGATCCCTCAGTTTTCCATGGGCCAGCAATCATTGAAGGCAGTGTCCATCTCTCCTCCTTCATTACCTTACTCATGGGTCAGGGACCCATTTGTAGCTGAGTGAACTAGGAAATGTGTGCAGAGGTACATAGGTTTGGAACCAACCTCTGGCCACGCTTTTGAGTTCGAATACTTGGCCTCCAACTGCTCGGTCATCTTTTTCTCCTCCACTTTACCATCCAGTTCCACTGTGGAGTGTGACTGGCCCTGTGCCACATGTGGGTTTTTGTCTATGGGCTGCTTTTCAGGCACTTTCATTCTAGTTTTAAAAAATATTTTTTCGAAAGTTACCTCTGTTCATCAACTCAGATTTTGTCTGTACTTCAGGATGTGGTAAAAACAACCAAGCGGCTAGCATCTCAAGCTTATTCTGGGGATAAGCTCAACACATTTCTGACTTACCAAATAGGTTTATTTGGTCTTACTATTTGGTCTTACAGTCTTAGAATTCTGAAATTTGTACTGTAAATGGTGTGTAAATGAAGTTTGTATTGCTTGAAGTTTAATAGCTATTTTGTCAAAATCCCTGAGTGAAATCGTACGACTATGAGCAACACTGGTGGCCATTGTGTAAGACTGGTGTGTAAAAGGCCCTGCATTCTTCCCCAGTCCTGGCCAGCAGAGATTGTCCTAATTCGTGCACATCACTGCGATGGGTCATGTTTCAGATTCTTTTGACTACAATGATGACAGCAATGCCTTCTCCAAAACTGGTGCCATCACCATCAAGTCCTCCTCCTCATCCAGCGGGGGACTCATGGCAGCCTTGGGGCTGAGCCGGCAGAACTCTGACGACAGTGACCATGTGTGGCTGCATGACAGCGGCGTCCACAACTCCAGCCAGTCTGAAGACAGTGGCGATCCCACCCCTGTCAACAATCTCATCCAGAGACAACAGTCCAGCAGACTTAGTTCTGATGACCTCAGCTGCAAAACACTGTCGCAGGATGTGAAGGTTGATGGAGTAAATAGTGCTGAAAGGTCAGGTGCCAGTGACAAGAAATACAGTCCTGCAGATCAAGGCGAAGAACTGACATCGCGCACGGAGACTGTTTGTGGTGGGATTTCATTAGGGATGAGGCCTAAACAGGGATGGACCAGCGAAGAGGGGCTGACAGCCAAGCTGTGTGCAGATGTGTCCACTGGAGGTGACAGCAGTGAGAAGTTTCCTATTCAGTTTGGTGATGTAGTGTTTCCAGACGTCCTACAACATGTTATGTATGTTCCTGCCTCTACAGAATCGCATTCCTTGAAAGACAACTCTAATGCTGTCAAAACTGGAATGCAGATGGGCAGTGTACACTTAGGGCCAGTGGGCATTCAGTGGAATAAGCTGCCAGACGTTGGGGTTCTGCATTTTGCAGCAGGGTGTCTTCAGCTTTCTGACCTGAATCCAAGAGCAACATGCACACAACGCCGCAGTAGCTGCCAAGCACGTCTTTCACGTCCTCCTTGCGCTGGCGAGCAGGAGTCAGCGTCAGTCAGCTTGGAAGGCAGGCTGAGACGTCGATCAGCCAACTCACCACCTCACTTTCACAGAGATTTGGGGATGCCATTTCAGCGTGAATGTGCGAACCAAGGTCTGGCTGGATCCCATGGAGGTGCCCATGTCAACTGCTTGAGTGATACACCTTTCAGTGCAGGTGTGGGGGATAGGTATTTGGTGGCCACAAGCAGCCAGTCATCAGGACCCTTCCTGCCGCTTGCACGTGTTGCCGATGCTGGTGATGGGAGAGGGAGCAGGTGGGGAAGCGGTGTTCGTCACATGACACCCGTGGCAGCTGTGGCACCAACATTTGTAGATCCTGTTCATGCTACGTCAACCTCCCAAACACCATCCACTATCTCTGGAGAGAATACATCCTCGTCCTCTTTATCACAAGTCACTTCTGAGACCTCAGAATCCACGAACAGCCATCCGTACTGCCAGAACTCTTGCCTGCCCCTTGATGGGGTGAAAGGGACCGGTGTTGTCGACCATGACATGCCGTCAGCCCTCAACACTATGTCATCACTGAGACAAGAGTTGCCAGGTGGAGATGAGGATGGCAGAGACACAGGGGGTCAAGATGGTGGGCTCGAGGCAGTCCTGGAACAGCTGGGGCTCGGCAAATATGCTGCCATCTTCTTGGAGCAGGACGTGGACCTGCAGGTCTTTTTGTCTCTCACAGACAATGATCTGAAGGAAATTGGCATCAAGTAAGCTTTCCTCCTTATTAGTCCTTTCTGTACATGTAGTTGACAGAGGTAAAGAGAGGCATGTGTGTGCATGCTTTTGAGTTTAGGGGGAGGGGTGAGGGAGTTGGTGTCTATGTGACTTTAAAGATTGTGGATGTGTATTTAAGGGTTAGCTTTGCTGTCATCACAATTGTCAGATATTGAGCACTCTTCTTCCTGCTAACCAGACCTTTGAGAGTACTTTTTCCTGATTACCAGACTTTTCGGACCTCGTAAAAAGATGACCAATGCGATTGCACGCTGGCACAGCCAAGCCCCTGCAGCACGTTCAAGCTTGGAGCAGGCTTACGCTGATCGCCTGGAAGGTGAAATGCAAGAGCTTGCTATACAACTGAACCAGGTCAGTGAACTCCCCTAGTTCCTTGTCCATATTGCTAAACCAGGCAAGTAACGCCTGCCTGTCACAGTGACCTCCTCTTGTATGGTACTGTACTGTTCAGGCTTAGGCCTTCCCACGCCATTAACACTAAACTGGAAATCCCAGGCTTTGTGTCTGGTTGCTAAGGCTTGTGAGAACAGCTTGGTGAGTATTGCGCAGAACAAGCATGGTTCCATACAGTAGCTATACCTTGACTGAAACCACAGATTCATCATGATCCAGTATAACATTTTAAGCTAGAGGTTGTATAACCCCCTTTATCAGTGACACTGAAGCAATACAGGGTGCACTTTGCTCTATTCTGTATCACAGCAGCTATGGGGTTAAACTTGCATGATTCAGAATACTTATCTAAGGCTTGTAGCATCCATCCGTTGCAGTAACTTCCCTTTGTTCCTTCCTACACGGCTCATCAAGATCAGAACACTAGTAGCTTCCCTTTATTCCTTCTGTGTGCAGTACATAGTAAAAATATGGTTGAAACCTGTGCTAAGTTGTCCATGTTAATCATTTGAGGCTGACAAAATGACAGCAGTCAAGGCATTTTTATGAAATAATACTAGTCCTTTATTAATCTTGGTGCTTAGAAATTCACTTATGGTTGCCCCTCATGAAGCGCCTGTTCAGCTCAGGTAATATTCATAAATTCTGGTCTGTGTGAATGGCAATTTTGAGCTTTGCCAGCTGTAAAGGACTGGAAGAGCAAATTGGCATGCAAGAAGCGCAGGGGAGAGAAATGTTGACTGTAATAATAGTTGGCATTACCAGGCATACGACAGCATGGAGAAGCTGCGGGCTCAGGTCCTGCAAGAACAGCAGCTGCGCTCGGTGACAGAGAGCTGCCTGATGGAGGAGCGAGCGACCTGGCAGAGCATGCGCTGCACGCTCATAGATGCACAGCATCACTGCTGTCAGCTGGGGGATGCGCTCAACAACCTGGTGTAAGAATCTCACTGGTTTTAAGTGATCTCATTCCATGGTGGTTTTAGATTGGATGCTTAAATTGTCTGGCTTGGCATAATCCAAGATTGGTGCAGGTTTGTAATTATGCGTGCACACATGCTTTTGGGGTTTATTCAGATTATTGCTGATTGCATTTTCCAAGATTGTGCATTTAATATAGGCTGAGAAGTTAATTTGGATTGATCACACTGATAACCACCAGAACAGCTGTTTGCTACTGGACACAGCACCATTTGTAACATGTAATGCCAGTAAGTTGGCATGCAGGCAAGATCTCCGCCACTGCTGCTGGTGTTTGCTCTATATGCTATCTTTTTCTTCCTGAGTTTGTCCAGTTTTGTCTAAGTGCTTCACTTTCGTGGGCTGAGGTTTTTTTTCCCCTTCCTGCAGATCTTGTCAGACGCAAATTAAAGAGTGGTTGGATCAGGTTCCTTCTATCAGTTCTGGAACGATAAACAACAAGGATTTCAGGGATTCTGGAAATGAACTTCTTACGGCAACCTGTCGGCAGTTGTCCCACCTTAGTGACCAGCATCTGCACGATGTACGTTTGTACTACGATGCTGTCACTCGCAGTATCAGCTGCCTCACTGGTCACCCGCCTGCTGCAGGACCTGTATGTGAAGATCCCGATGTCAACCACGAATTACCTTGAGCCCTGGTAACTCAAAAACAGGGAGCAAAGAGGCTAGAGATGGCATCACTGGAGACTGTTTCTTGTCCATGTGGAAACAGTGAACTCGAGCCCATCCCCCCAGCCCTGTTACACTGGGATGGTGGCATTTCTACATCTGGTCATCCCTGAACGCATGATATTTATGCATTAGTTGTTGAAAGAGGCATGCTTATTAACAATCATCTTTTTTTTTCAGTGCACCATTTTTCCCAGCATGTGCCGTTAAGTGATGACATGCCAGTTCTGATAGTGTCATTAACCCCTACTTTTTGGACAAGGGACTCAAGCTTCATTGCCAAGAAATGTTGTGCACTCAGAATGCACTTTTTTGCAGCAGACACATCTTGAACTTAATGGTTTTTGCTTAGCAAAGCATATTACGTACTTTGTGACGAGTTCTTTAGTTGAAAGTTTGGGTTTTCCCACCTGGTCTCTAAAGTAACAATTGCTGCGAACGGGTGGGAATGCATAGATGTTGGCAGATTTGAAATAAATGCTGCTTGCAAACTTCCACACGTGCAGTAATCTGTTTGAAAAGATCAATTTTTGAGCATCAAAGCCCTTAACCTCACCCCTCTGCTGTGTCCGTTGCATTCCATTCCTGTTCTCTCCACCCCTTATCACAACCCTCACGGCAGTTGGCCTCCAGACCCTGACCGCTTGACTGACCACTACCTCATAATTATATTGGGTGTCAGCAGTACAGCAAGTGTCAGTAAATATATTGTGGGTGTCGGTCAACTAGCACCAGTCTTCCTCCACCTCTGCTGGCCACTGTCAGTTGGCCTCCCTGGAACACCCCCCCCTCTCCCAGTCTCCCCACTAGCCATTACTCCTCTACCGATCAGCAAAACCCTAGAACTGGTTACATGTCCTTACTGTATCCTATCGGTACGTCTATTGTGTCGGTGTATTTGTTATAGTTGGTCAGTGCTGGCTGTCTTGTCGCATACCCCATCTTACAGACCAGAGCCCATGTCGGTCACTGGCCAGCATTCCTACAAGAGGAACTGGCAAGATTTTATCCCAGAGTAGTGACTGTGTACTGCAGATGAAGGCAACGTTATTTCTGATGGGAAGTGTGCAAGTTCTTTGCTAAAACGGTGAGTTGTTTTCAGTGTAACTGTAGTTTGTGTAGCTGTGAGCCTGACCCTAACAAAGCATACTTGACAGGCAACCGTACATGTAGTTCAAGCATAGAGCTAACTTCTATTTCTGCATCGTCAGCTGGATTCTTTGTTAGCCTAACCAGCCTACAAAAGCTTGGGATGGCAGAATAGGCCCCAAGCTTGGGATGGTAGAGACTTCAGCTGGGTGATATCCATGGTTGTTGAACATGCTATAGGTGCAATAGGCAAATTTCAAGCTGTGTCTGTGGTGGTTAATATGCTTTGTGTATGCAGGTGTAATTCCTATGACAAAGGCCACTCTCTGCTGGCCTGCAGCCATGTGGATACTGCTGTGGTGTGAACAGTGCTGTGTCTGTGTTGTACATAAAAACAGCTTTTCTGCTCATCCTGACCTGTGAGTGCCGAGTTATATTTTCGCTTCACTTGCCATTGTTCTGGCTAAAGATGCAGAAACCTTAGCTTACAAGCAGTGTGGTGTGATGTGCATCATCTGTGAGTCAGTAATACATGGAGAATAGTTTAGTATCGTTTTTGAGCTATATTAAGTGCCACAGAATGAAATTCCACTGGATAATAAATGCTGGATTTAATTCAGAATCATTAGGCATGCTGACAATTTAAAGCAGGTTTTACATGGGACATATCAGAATACACAAACATGGACTGCTTGATGTTACATGGGGGGATGCAAATACTGTGCAATAAGATGTAGCTATTTAGATATTTTGTAAACAAAGCCATTGTCGTGACCTAGCCAGATGGTGTATACTGGTGGTGGTAGAGACCAGCTTAGTGAGTGCCCTAAACATAGTGTGCATTTGTTGAATACCACCAAACAAGATTAGAATTAATAAAAAGTTGCCTTTTGTTGGAGTCTAGTTACAGTCACTTGTAATTGTGGAGTTATTTTAGAGATGTGAGGATGAAAGACCATTTTCTTGCAGAGTACCTCTGCAAAGTGTGCGTAGTTGTATGCAAGTTGCATGATTATGTGTACATGCATCTGTGCACACACTCATGCACACAGTGCTTGTATTGAAACGTAGCTTTCGTCATACTTAGCAAATTATAAATCTAAAATGCGTTATCCCTGATGCTTTCAAAATCTAGCACAGAACAGAAAATGGAGTAGAACTGGCAGAAAGTGTGGTCTAAATCAGAAGACAACAAAGTTTTATAAAATATTTTATTTTCGCATGTTCACAACGAAATGAATGAAAGTGCACTGCCACATCAAAACACAAATGATTTAGAACCCCTTTGTCTAGACTATCATGATTGTTATATGGTTTTCTCTGTCGACATTCCGAATGCACAGATATGCTTATAATACATTTGCACATGTTCACACAAACACAAACACACACACCCCCTAATGACATGCTGGTGAGCAAAAAACACAGGAATAAGTATTGAGACCGTGCTATTCTCTGTTGTAAGAGTTGAAAAGACCCACTACAACTGGTCGTTTTAATGGTGGCAGGTAACAGACGATGAGATTTTTTTAAAAAACCCTCAGATTAACAAGGGGACAGGCATTCACTTTCTTGAACAAGTGACATCTATGCAACAAGCCAGTGTTGATAAGCAGTGCCAAAAAAGTCATTACTTTTTCCATGGGAAAGCCTCAGGACTAACACGTACTATTTTGTTAAGCTTTTTGTCCAAAGTTTATCTCAGTGTCACCCTTGGTAATGATTCATAATGATCAATGGTGACTGGCATCATCGACTTCACAAAAGGTTGGTAACATCCACCAGCATGTCTCTTCCCTCCCCAAGCCACAAATCAAAATCTGTTGCAGAGCATCTCAAGCACGCGCCAACAAAATCCACCAGCATGAGACCTCACCTGTCTCCACAGGAATGTTGTGATGTAATGAACAGGCCCCAAACATCCTGCCTAAATTATGCCAGGGGATGCCAAGCCGACTACAAAATGGTCTAGATATAACCTGAATGTTCACTCCCAGTTTATCTGGCCCGGCAAGTGAACGATGACCAGAGGTAGTGGGAGAGGTAGGGAAGAGGGATGGCCCAGGGTGAAACCCACGCCAGGGAGAGAGGAAAACGCATTGGGCTGATGCCAAATTGAAGACAGCGTTGTGCAGAATGTTGGTGATAAGGGAAATCACTTTACCTTTTCCACCTCTCCTATTTAACACGAAGGCCATATTTCGAAAATATCTTTCCTAAGACTGTAAGGGCCTAGATAACTCGGTTGGTAGAGCTGCTGACTAGCAGGTGGAAGGTTGCTGATTTGAATCCTGGTATGGCCAAGGATTTGCTGCATTTCGCACACAAAGTCTTTGGAAAGGAGAAAACACGCGGGCATAACAAATATTTGCTGGATACATGGCTGAAACAGATACGGTGAGGGCGGGCTGTGATGATCAGACACAAGCGTGATGCACCAATGTTTTGAGCATCAACCATGGAGCTAAAAATTTATCGCCAACACCATGACTAGGATCCCACATTTAACCACCCTACATATTGTCACATCTTGGGACACTATGAAAAAACTGTGTGCAACTACAAACCACAAACATCACAGGCAAAAACAAGCTCAACAGCTGATCACGTGAAAGTCCACAACAACAAAAAATTGACAAATCCAGGGCAACAACAAGAGGTAGATAATCAACCAAGGTTTGAACAAATGCTGCCTCGCAAGGAAATTATAGGGCTGCTCAAGCCAAACCTCTGCTCTAAAAACTAGAAGAGAAAGTAGGAGAGAGATACTTGTAACTACCAGATATTAACAGTGAACAACTAAAACAACACTTAAGCCTGTGTCAACGGAACCAACAGAACTATGTGATATTCAAATTCAATCAACTTTATGTCTTTGTGCAAACATTCTCCCAATTCTGACAGCAGCAACACAAAAAGTACACATTCTAACAATGACAACCTTGTTTCATCAGCATTCTATAACTTGACATCCTCAATGCTGCAGGGAGTGTAGGGGGCCCCTAATGAAATGATGCATGTGTGCACAGCCACACACAAATTTCAGCTGGTGATATGATTTAAAGCATTATAAACTAAAAGTTAATGCATGACCTAAGTTCTGTCATTTAAGCTGAGTCCAGTTCTCAGTGGCACAGTGATGAGCAAATAACTGATAAAGTGTACGGAACAATTGATATAGCAAGAACATAATTCTAGGCCTGTGACACGTTGGGGCAAATACTTTCACTTAGTGGAAAGAAATCTCTGACAGTCACCAGCATTCTGTCATCACATCTGCTCTAAGTGGCAGTTTAAGTGCTGTCTCCTCTCAGAGACTCTACACATTATCAAATCCATTCAGCTGTTACCAAGTAGACAAGGTCAAATTTTGCTGTCCTTAAATTAGCACCACAGCCATCAGTTTTTACAGAATCCACTCAAAATGGAGTACAGTGCAGAAATTCCCGGTCTGAACACAATTTATTCTTGATCTGCTTGGTCTATCACGATTGTCACAGGTGAAAAAACTCAACACTTTACAAAGGTAATCATAAGATTAAGAATGATGTCAATGATACAAAAACTTGAAAAATCACAAACAGGACATTCTGGTCAATGATTTTTTTGGTACCAGGTATGAAGCAAACTGCACTTTAACGCATAAACATAAACATCAATTCACAGCAGCAGTGCAATGACTTTACCAAAAAAATTGATATAAATTGACACAAAATTCAAACCTTTATCAGTAACCACAAGGATGTCTTGACATTGGATGTATGTATTCTATGAGCAGTCTCTTCAACCACATCTCTCTCAGCATGTATGTAGCTTTTAAAACCACCACTGAACCCAGTCCTTTTGTTCATCTGTTAGACATGTCTGAAGGGATGTTTTGATAAGATTTCAAATAGGAATTTCTACACTCAGCATCTCAAGATTCACAGACAAGTACCAAACCATTCTGGCGTATGATACCAACCAACCTCTGTCACACTGCAGTAGAGAATGAAATGATTTTCTTTTTCATTGCAGTTGTCGAGAAGATAATAGCTCTGTACTATGGAACATGTGCATCCAATGTCATCAAATGTCGTTGCCTCAGCCTTGTTTGATGATGTAGCACACATCTTACACCTTGCCAGATTTATTGTTTAAACATATACCAGAAATCTCAATTTATGGCCATGATTTTAAGGGATTATACCTAAGTAATGGGCTATTCAACATCATACTTATCTTCCATTGTAAATGCCATGTGGCCAAAGATGACTTCATTCCTTCCTTTTCTCTTTCTCACATCCGCCCCCCCCCCTCCTCCCAACCCATAAGCATACACAGAGGAGAGCTACATAATCTTGAGGCAGAAAACCCTTACCAAGGTAAGTTACAAAAACTGCTTTAATCTGAGGTCATCGTATTAATATACCTGTTACCAGAACAGCCTAAACAGTGGTCAGCCAGCATAGATACTAATGATGCTCACACTAACAACTTAACCAAACTGTCCACAATTTTTTTGGGGGGTGGGGGAGGAGGCAGGCATTATCATATACTTCCACAGAGCCACACAATGTGTGTGCAACTGGAATGTGTATACACTGTATATACATTCCTGTAATTTAATCTGTTTCACCACACAAATCCAAAAGAAAAAATATACCAACATTTGATCAGAGAATCATGGGACAATTTCCAAGACTGTCATGTTGATATTCCTATACTCTGTGCACATATAGTGGAAATCCCTGTCATAGAATTAACCCAACCAAGAACTTTTTTCCCTTTAATTATTAGTCTTCTGGCACAAAAGATTCCTAAAGGTATGGATGATAGTAGTTCTAAACTATAAAATAATCACATCACAAGAGACCATCTCTAAGTGCACTCATGTTGTGCAAGGTCTCTCCAAGCTAGTAGATATGTACAGGCAGATGGGGGCCGACAGCCCAACACTAACCTTGTGATATGTATGGTGAATCAGCCTACAGTAATGATGGCATAACAAGAAAACAGCACACACAGTCTGTTAGGCAATGCACAGAGCAGTTCTGTGCGAACCGCTGTAAGAAACGCACCTTCAATGTGAATGCAGTGCACTCACACAGCATACACACTCATCCTACAACTGACATACATCACAACATCAACAACACCAAAGCTGCAGGTCTGCACATACCAAAAAAAAAAAACCCACACAAAAAACAAAACACAAACCACACAACAAACTATTTGTTCAAAGTATACGCATACTGTTTACAAGACATTCACAACCAGGCCACAGGATATTCTAGGAATTAGCTGCACAGTGCACTCAAGTACAACAGTTGATGTAAGTAGATATGTCCCTCGTCACACCTGATCACTGGGTTAACAAACTTTCCTCCTCCCCTCATTTCTTATCAACAGGATTTGACTGCAAAAACATCTTGATTTATAAATAATTTAAATACTTCTTAAGATCATGGTATAAAATTGTCCCACTGAAGAAAATATATGTTGTATTTGGGAGCTGTGGTTGTCATTCAATGCAGTTTCATGTTCTCAGCTCGTTAGTTCACAGAAATATTTAGTCAGAAATGAATCTCTTTTACTTTAAAAAAAAGTTCTTTTGACCTGTACTTTTTGTAAACACTTCTTTGGGCAAATCTAAAGAGAAATGCATGTCATGGGCTCCAAAACGCATCCATAGAGTAAAGTGAAATGTCCCGAAGTCACTTCATGGATGTAACACGCCCTGATCCTGGTTCCTACTCCAACAACAGTAGTCAAGGAGCGACAGGGGCCAGCTCAGCATCTGATTAAAAGATCATTCTTTGATGTATGCTGCAGGAAAACACAACCACTCCATGATGTACACTGCACAACATTTTCAGAAAACTACAAAACTGCAGAACAACCGTGTGATGTATGCCACAGTGCAACATACAACACGAATCAGTGAAAAATAGTGTCGTACAACACAGGATACAACATACACCCCACGATGCATTCTGTATTACAGGCGTTATTTACAAAAAATTAATTAAAAATGGGCAGTGTGTAGTGTTGATGCAGCAAAACCACTCAAGATCAGTATGTGTGCAGTACAATGCACACATTTAGTAAAGCACTCAATAACACAGGTGTACAGTGTACGCTGTACACGACAGCAAGTATTGTGGACTTTGACAACATAGTTGTTTTTCTGTCTCTGATCCCTGCTTACTTTCCTTAAACAACTATGTTGTGAAAAGACTATGCCCTTAAAATACCACACAAAAACATTGCATTTTACCAATATAATCAGCAGACAGCGTATTTCATATTATTCCCAATCCCAACATCTCTGCCCACAACCACACAAGGGCTAAACTGAAAAAACAAAGACTGCCTTACCAAACTGATGGAAATGTATCCCCCTCCCTCCATACCCCCCCCCCACTCCCCTGCTTTTTTAACATCAAGGTTAATCCTTCTCAATGCACTAAGCAAACAATTGGCAGGCATGTAAAATCTTCTTCATCTGCATAAACAAAAGACTGCAAAGCAATGCTCATGGAAATATAATACACAAGTCACTGTTACCCTGGTCACATCACACACATTCCTAGAGATATTGTTCTCATTCAGTTAACCACAGCTGATGTGTACCTCTCACAACAAACAAACAAGAACCAGGCAAATTACCCACCACACAACCTGAACTCTCCTCACAACTTTCACCATGACTCAACACTTTCACCCCTCTCACAAAACCACACTTTCCCATAATTAACAATAAAAGGCAGCACTTTCAGCATGAAACACAAGTGTCCTGAATGATAACACATATTCATTGGTACACATCCTACAGCACTACAGGGCAAGTGAGCAAAGGGGTGTACAACTGAACCCGACGCTCACCAAATCAGCCTTCCACTGACTGTGGTACAGGGGGTCTCCGCACTTGTCCAACAGAAAAACACACCAGAAGCAATTTGCCACAAGATCAAATTCGAATAGAAAAATATCACAAATTGTGGCTGTGATGGCAGTGTATTACAGATGCCTCTACTGTCTGTGGTGACTGCAGTGTATTACAGATGCCTCTACTGTCTGTGGTGACTGCAGTGTATTACAGATGCCTCTACTGTTTGTGGTGACTGCAGTGTATTACAGATGCCTCCACTGTCTGTGGTGATGGTGGTGATGTACTTAATCTATAAATGTTCAGAGTTTGGCCCCATGCATCTGCAATTCTCCAAAATGTTTGACAAATCACTTGTTCTTTGCAGTTGCTGACCCCACACACCTCCCTGGTGCCCAAAACCTCCTAAGGATGTGACATGGTAATTATTTCTCTGGTATGTCCAAAAATGAAGCATACATTTAATTTTCCATTTTTCAGAGGTCTTGAGGGAAAGGGGGAAGCAGTTTTAGAAAAGCATGAGGTCTCGAAACATGCTGCAGCATATGCATGGCAGGTGGAATTCTGAGCCTTTGTGTAGGAGAATGATAAAAATTGTCTCTGTGAACTCTTCAGAGAAATCTTTCTGGGAAAGACAGACAACTCAGAACACTTTAACAGGTTCCCCATACTGATTATGCTGATGGTAAATGACACTTGTTTTCCTTGAGGTGAAAAATTACTAGAGGTCACAGAAAGTAACAAAACATTCACAATGCAAATAAACAGAAAAATACCCCAAAATTATGCTTAAACGGATACACCCTACCATCATCATTGTCCAGAGATTATTCACCAATGACAAATCTATTTTATCTGTTTTGTTCTACCAGTTGTCAAAGGCCTGGGACTTTGGATAGCACTAATACATCACATAATTTCTAATTCGTGTTGGTCCAGTAGAAACAGTCTGTTTCATCACACGTTCATTCATATTAATCTCTGCCATACAACTGAGATACTCTGCAAAACGAACCAAAGTACAGTATTTTTGTGAACACGGTAAAACAAAGTTATACACCATGGTATCTTTACATTTTAAGTCATCACTATCAGTTTCTCTCCCATCAACTGGAATATATCAGCCTAATATTTTGTAGTCACCATACAACTCAGGTACAAGAACTGCTGGGCGGAAACAAAATTAAAGCATCATCATACGACCCTTAATATTTTCACCTGTACATAAACAGCATTTTTCAAACTTGTAACTACACTATGATCATCAGTGTTTTTGTTTAGATGACACAAACACCAAAACAATCACAGCAGCTCCGACAAAACAACAGTTTGCAGTTAACACTGTGCCTGTCACCGAAGACAACAGGATTAGCATGCAAGTGCACAATCAATTGTCGGTCACCCTGTCAGTAACCAGTCAATCATTATTATGGGGCAGATGCTTCAGTCTGAAGATGCACACACTGGGCAGCTCGACTGATCAACATTTTCTCTAGTCGGTCCATCTGCTCAGTGACCTGCATCAGCACAGATGCTCAATCTCCAAATGTCCGCAACATCTGAACAAATGCTACCACATCATTCAGCATTCTGAGGGTTTTATCATCTACTAAGACATTGCACATTGATGTTAGACAAGACATAAGATGCATGGCTGAAAACAAAACTGCAGGGTTCTGCAGGCACACCATGTAGAAAGAGTTGTCTCTCCTTGAGTACGGGCATCCAACTTATGCCAAAGCAACTGTCTTTCTGCCGTTGTTCTTTGATGGCTTCCTAACTTTATGTCATGTCTTTGTATCCGCAGATGTCTAAGTTGTTCTGACATCATCTGCCAATCTTTCAAGATCTACATCTTCCAGAGACAAATGTGGGTTCTCCAACTGCAGGTTACTGTGCAAGGATGGACCTTGCCCCTCAAGTCTTCCAGCCTGCTCACATATCCTGAAGCCTAATAACCCAAACCAAAAAATAGGCAGGAAAATAACAGGATCCTATCCTGTCCACGTGTTTCAGAATATTAGCATGGCACCATAGCTGCATCTCCATGCTTTGTAAGGAACAGGCCTGGTTCTTGTTGGGTGGACTTTACACCCTGCCTTGCCTAAGATTAACATCACAGTCCCTCACCTGCCTATTATCAACCTCACAGTCCCTCACTTGGTTCTCTATCTGACAACAGCACATCTTGTCACTAATAAAAACACAGCCTGTAACTGCAATCTGTTTATCTCCACCGAAATACACCGGGTCTAGTCACAACCAAATGTACAGCTGCAAACTCACAGCATCTCGCTGTCCATTGGGTACAAGGGCTGCTGCTTGTGGTAAGAAGGAGACTGCGAAGTACTTTGTTGCCTACGATACTGCAGGAACTCCTCTCGCAGTCGTTCGAAGCGCTCTGCTGCATCAGCATACTGACTCTGATGGCGAGGCTTGGGATAAAGGTCGCGCACATCACCCTCTTGAGGGCCTAGTGCCTCACTTCCTGCCATAGAAAGCTGGGAATACCTCTTCAGGTCATCCAGCAGATCCAACTCTACAGCAGGCAGAGAGTCAAACTCGTAGTTCTCATCAGCAGATGTGTCGCGACGAAGGCTGGACCTGTCCAAGTTAGGATGGGAGGAATCGTCGTCAAGAAAGGACTCCTGAGGCGTGAACAGAGAGCTAGAGGATGCAGCAGAGGGTTTGGACCGTGGCCGCAGCAAGCTGTTGGTACTCTGTGACGTGTTCCTGCTACCAATTCCACTGCTCTGACTGTCCTCTGGGTACCTGACTCCTGCTACAGGATAGGACCGCATAGGCTTTGGGGGACCGCCATAAGCAGTCAGATTCTGTCCAGCACCCAACCCACCCAAGGTAGAGGCACCTGGGCCTCTGTACTCAGGCCTGTCCCTGTGCTGCCCAGCTGGAGATCGTGTCCCCTGTGCCGTGACATCCAGATACTGATCTGGCCCTGTGTGCTGCGGCCGAGAGGTAAGACGCAACCGGTCTACTACATTGTGAAGCTGGTCACGTGAGTAACCCAACGGCCGCCCACTACTGTTGTTGCTTGCACTGTCGTCTGCAGACTTAGGCGATGGCCAGACTTGTGCCAGAGGCTTCTCATGTCGTGTCAACCTTTCCTCTTGACTCGGATCTCCAGGCGCCCTGAATGGCCCCGACCCGACAGACTTGTGAAGCGGGGGTTGCCCAGAGGGTTTCTGCGGAGAAAAATTCTGTTTAGGACTGTCTAGGACTGAACTGATGTCATCCAGTGTGAAGCCAGGCATGTCCTTCTCATCTGTCAGGTATGTCTGCTGCTGGCTAGGTTTTAAGGAGCTGTGACGTGGCAAGCTTGCAGAACCTGCCTGTGCTCGTGGGAGTCCTGGAGCAAAGACATCATCATCGTCTTCAGTTTGGAAACTGTGGTATGGGCCATCATAGCCATGCTGAGACCCCCTGGGCAGGCGACCCTCTGTAGGAGACCTTGGGAACAGCAGCTGTTCTCTTGGGCTGCCTGGGAGAAGTGAAGGTGTTGAAAGGTTGTGCACACTTCCACCTGGGTAGCGATGATGTGAGGGGAATTGTGGGTATACAAATTCTGCATCCTGTATATAAGGTCCTTGTGGGCTAAAGCTTCTGCCCTCAGGGAAAAAAGTCTGTTCTGGTGGCTGACTTTGTGACCTGGGTCTCACATCGCTGGGGCTAAAAGAACCAAGCCGATCACTATAGGGGGGTGGTTGTTGGGAAGCGCTGATGGTTCCAGTCACAAAAGATGCTGGGGAATGTGGTGGTGACCTGGTCACCTGGTAAGTAGGGTTAGGGACGTACACAGGGGGGTCAGGGTAGTACAGCCGAGGGTCGCGGTACACAGGCTTGAGGTCCATGTTCCGGCCAGAACGCGGCAGGAAGAAGATGGAGTCCGTGTTCTCCAGTGATGTCACAACGTCTCCTCCTCCATTCTGCTGCCAGCGATCCCATTTTGGCGGAGTTTGACTGCAACATCGTGCACAGTGAGTACAAATAGGCAGCGTCAGTTCTTTAGTTCTCAGCAGCTTAACACAGCTAGGAAAATGGGTTGCAGCCTCCCCTACCACACACATGGAATGAGAAGGAATGACAAAAACTTGCATCATTTCAAATCAAAACTTTCTAAATGTGCCGAGGCAACGTGAAACAGCAAAGCCTTCATGTTCGCCTTTCTTATTACTTTGTGTTCCATACCTAGTCGCCTACACTGAACCATTAGCTGGAGTTAATGCAAAACAACAAACAAACTTGCTTATGGTGCATATGATTTCCAAGCCTTAATCTCCTCTATCCATAAACTTAAACAGAACAAGCAAATGTCCCTGTCTCCTCCCAGTACATTTACCACAGCTCCTGAACTCTTTAGTTTACTGAATACATGTACTGTGAGAATCAGCAAGAATGATTTCCAGCTTACAATGCCTTCCGTTTCCCCACCCACCCACTGCATCCTGAAACCATCCCCCACCGCCAAACAACACACAATTTAAAGATAATAATGTGTATTTATTTTGGTTATAAAATAAACTCTGTAGCTCTGAAAAAAGCCTCAAAAGAAATATGACATCACTCCAAGAGCAAGCCAAACAAACAACAATACTTGTTCTAACATAATGAGCTATGCAAAAAAATATTAAAAAAGGGAAAGGGGTAGGCTTTGCCCATCAGTTGAATAAACAGCACGACAAAAGAAAAACCTTACAAGCAAACCGAAAGTCACAGCAACCATAGAAACAAAATGCTGACTCACTGCATACCACAGTCTACATCACCTACAGGATTGCAAGATGTACACACGTTTCCACGTTGTAATAAAATACAAGAACAACATTTCAAAGCCAGCTTTTCCCCCACCCAAGAAGCATGCATACATTCTCAATTACCAAAGTCCAATTAACCTTTCACCCTCTCATGTACTAAGCCAGCAGGTCAGGATAATTCACTGCAATAATTCCAAGGTCTGGATAAAGACAACCTTGGTTGAGAAAATCATCTTTTTTTCTTGGCATTTGAAAGCTGCAGTTAGTCTAGTTTCGGTGATGAAAGCCGGTGACTGTAAAGGCTGTCAGCAGTGACCCCTAGGAGCCAATCGTCTGCTAACCAAATGACACAAGCCTTACCTGACTGTAGAGAAAGACAGGTAGCACTACCTGATGACAGGTTTAAACACAAAGTGTGTCTCATTGCCGTAACAAGATACCTATATGAAGTCACCACACACACAGATGCAACTAAAGAAATTTCAAGAGCAAAAAAGGAAGATTGACAAGGGGTCAGTAACTCCATGCAAATTGACACTGTCAGCTACCTTTTCTACTGTTCCTCCTGGGTGCATGAAAAGACAGGGAGATAACTTTAGCAGTTGCTTTGGCAATCATACATATCACGAGAATGACTTAGCCTTACTTTAAACAAAGAAATGTCACACATCTAAAAATCTGAAACGCCACAGCATGTTACTAAGTCCTAGAGAATGCACAAAACCCAAGCCATGTTTTAATGCATCAGAAATCCTCACCTTGCTTTCAAGCCAAGATTATATTAATGCGGCAGTCATGAGGAACGTGTCTGACTGGCAAGTTTTCTGACCATCTGCAGCTACTTACACCTAACTCATCAAGCTTTCTTACCAGTATGGCCTAAGTACATCTAGTGTCAAACTTTCTTACTGTTCTCACTTACCTCCATCTAACTTGCCAATTTTTCTTACCACTCTCTTACCTGCATCTAAATGGACCCTTTCCCTAATTCTCAGCCTGAATCGGCTTAGCCAATTGCAGAACACCTAACAGCTAGCTTTAGGAGTACCAGCCGGAAGTAGGGGTAGGCTTCACTCCGTGCAGTCACTTGGAAGGCGGACGGTTTGAGAACGTCTGGTCAGGACAACTCTACCTGACGTGCCGGTACCTGGGCCAGGGTGTGTGAGGGTGTGTGAGGGTGTGTGAGGGTGTGTGAGGGTGCTTGTGTGCACGCTGCCAGTGTGTATGGGCATGTGAAGGTTGAGGGCTGGAGGTAAAAAAAACCTACATCTAGGGGACAGACGTATGAACGGATGGACAGAGACAGACCAACCGGCCAACCGTGTCATTTTGTATACTGATTGGGAATTTGTTGCTAGGTAACAACGATTATCTTCTTTATTCCTGATCCCACCTCGTCTTGAACATTCCAAGCGCTGTTTTTACCTCACTGTCTGTAAAGCATTTCGATTCTTTGCTGTTCTTAGTCCATCATGCTGAAGTAGTAAGTTGTACGGGTTTTGCTGCCCATGTGCAGCGTTGAAACAAAGTCTACAGATTTGGGGTCATTCACTGCAATTCCTGACATGAAATGTCACAAACTTTGCCCTATTTTTAGAAGTGTTTATACTACATTGCAGCAATTCAAAAGGATCTATGATTAACAGCTGCAGATTTCCCCATGGCAAACAAGAAAAAGATCTGTAAATGTAACTATAAGTTTTTTCCCCTCTAAAACAATGACTTCTACAGTCATAAACAGATCCTCTTTTTCTCATCATAAAATGCACACAATAGAAAAACACTGCAAGGAGCCAATAAAGACTCAAATACTTAGAGAAAAACGTCGATCGCTACTAAAGCTAGGGCCAGGTTGTGGCCGCACAGGCCTGCGTGTGTACCCCTACTTCCTGGTCTGAAAAGTAACTCCGGAATTAGGAAAAGGGCTCATTCTAAAGCTTTCTGACCATTTTCTATTTATATCTTACTTGTCAAGTCTGCTTGTCTGGTTCCTGCTATCAAGTACATGACTCTGTTTAACTTGTCAACATCTCCATGTAAAACTTGAACATTCAACTTTTCTGTGCATACAACGTTTCAAATTTCCCTCTATGTGTAGCCTGACAAATTTACATCTGTGTCTCATTTATCAAGTCTTTGTTTCCAATGTGTCAAATCATTGTTTTGTATCTAACTTGTGAAGCATGCTTCTCTAAATCCACATCCCTTTATGTCTAATTTGTCGTATCTGCAAAATGTTATGAATACCTTCAACAGTAAGACCCAGCAGATTGCAAAATGAATATACTACCATCGAATGTTTGACTCTGACACTACATACTTACATAGGCTACAGTCTAAAATTATGAATTGCACCAGACTGTAGACATTTACATCACAAGTGTTATGCGAGTCTTAGCCAGCACCAAAAATGAGATCCCTCTACAGCATAGCTTTTTAGAATTGTGCATTTCAAAGAAAATGTACCAGCTATAATTTTATCATCTTTTATTACATGTATTCAATACTGTCTGTTAATTCTAACATGCAGCAAAGTCTGTACTTACTGTTGGCGATTGTTCGCCTCCTCTGGTTTTCCATAGGTGACATCAGCTGCAACAAGTATGTAGCAGCAAGAATGTAGCAACAATGCAGATTTATCTACAGTAACATGCGCTCAAGAAGTTAAACAGCATGCAATATTGCAAGTGCCCATTATTTTTCAGTGGCAGGGTTTCATTCATTCCAAGATAACAGTTTACACATTCTAAGTAAATAATGCTTTGGCCTGCAAGACACGTGTCTTCAAATTCTGACATTACCACTTGCACAGAGGACGCTTACATTACCTGACTGTGTCACTGTGGTATAAAAATATTTCTTAGCCAGGTAATTGCCCCCTCCCCCCCACCAAAAAAAAAAGTCCATCAAGCATGCACATTTAAAAAGCATATTGTGAAGCATCATCAGGGGTTCAGATAAGATCCCTTGTTTTTCAGGAGCCCCGTCGGACAACTTCACTTGGTACTAAAGGTGACCAGTTGTTTTTGGTTAGAAAAAAACCCAATCTTTTATGTGAATGTACACGTACTGAAAAATACAATCTTTTATGTGAATGTACACGTACTGAAAAACCCAATCTTTTATGTGAATGTACACGTACTGAAAAACCCAATCTTTTATGTGAATGTACACGTACTGAAAAACCCAATCTTTTATGTGAATGTACACGTACTGAAATTTTATGTGAATGTACACGTACTGAAAAATACCTGCAGTATTTACATGAGTGAAAGTTTCAAATTTTCTAAAGGGGAAAGTTGGAGAGGTTTGAAAGGACTTGGACAAGTATGTCAATATTTCTGATTTGCAAGCTCCCCATTTACTGTACATCAAATTCACACCAACACGGAAGTGGAAGGAATCCAACACGTTGGACGAACTCCATGTGCTTCTGGTGTAGCAACTTAGTGTAGGGATCAGCGTGGCAATCTTACTGTGGGGATTGGTGTGGCAATCTTACTGTGGGGATTGGCGTGGCAATCTTATTGTGGGGATTGGCGTGGCAATCTTACTGTGGGGATTGGTGTGGCAATCTTACATTCTTAAGATCGGAGAATGGAAAGCAAGTGATGGAGAATTTTTTTTTTAATTAAAATTTAATTTTTTTGTCAGGTAAGTTGTCAGAATTTTTTCTTGTCACCTAAATTCTTTTGTCCTAGAAAATGTGGACAGCTGTAAATGTAAAGCCCAGAGCTGGATTTGATAAGTGTTTGTATCTACTGTTTATAGGTAAAATACACAAGGTAAATGGGCCTTATGATCAATGTTACGACTCCAAGTGCTGACATGAACCCTCATGCAAGCCACCCCTGAGCATCTAGATACAAAAATGTCCAACACACCTGCTCTACACATCGAGATCAACACAATACTGAATCACAGAAACAGGGGCTGAATGTGGGAAGAAGACGATGTGAAGCTTACCATAACTGGTGTTTGTTCTTGATTTGCTTCCCTTGCGATGACTGTGAATGATCGCCACTGTCGTCAGTAGAACAGCCACCAGCAGGAACAACAGCCCTCCTACGATCCCCCCAATCATTGCGTCTGGGAACAGGCGTCCGTCTGGACAGAACCACATCACGATCACCAGCACGGCCACCACTCAAACTTTCTGTATGCATCTGATCAGGTGCAGACGACTGTGGGTTACAATCTCATATTAACAGTACAAATACGTGCAAATAACAACATTACCTGACAGCACTACTCTCATTCAGCACACAGTTTTGCTCGATACAAAAGTCACAGGTTGCCATGGCAGCAATACACAACATTTGGAGCAACACAAATATGAAATAGCTATATTAAACTGTTTGAAAAGAAAATTGCAGAAAAAGATTGGTGATCAAAAAGATGTATTTTAAAAGTTTTTTAAAAAATCCCACAATTGGTGATTTCTGGAAAAAAAGTTTGTTTATTTTCTTCCATTAGAGACAATGCATATTTCCCATCTATCTCATTTGACTATCTGAACTTTATTATGACTAAAATAATGAGGCAAGACAGTATCTTTATAAAATACCCTAAAACCTATAATGACAGAAACACTTCAGTGATGACATGCGGAAAACACAAATCATTGCACATCAAAATAATTATGGACAGCAGGAATGAGACAATTTTCATTTGTGACAGCAATAATGATAGAAAGAATAACACAATCTTAGCAGTTCTCTCCTCAGGTACTCGGCTAACTCGCTTAAGTCACCAATCGTGTGCACTAAGAATAATCACTACACTGTCCCATTTCACAGGCTACACAGGAAAAATAATTAATGAAGCCTCCCTAAACCCTGAAATCCTCCTAAGGCCTGCTTATCTTTTCATTGCCTTGCCAGCCATTTTGGTTCTAAATTTTGTTCTATATTTTTTCTATCTGTTTGGTCATTTTTAATGCCTGTTTAGGAAGTAAGGTCACAGGCAGCTATGCAGTAAACAGCCAAAACACACCAAGAACCTGTGTGGCACAGAAAACATCTTTGTGACAAGACCTAGCCGATGTCCCACCTGACCTCTGGGTAATTTAACATTTACTGCTGTCTAGTGATGTCTCCTGTCTCGTGATGTCTCCTGTCTAGTGATGTCTCCTGTCTAGTGATGTCTGCTGTCTCGTGATGTCTATTGCTCTTCAAACAGTTTCTAATCCGAGCATCTCCTCTTTCTTTTCAGACATCATTGCAGTCAGGAAAAAACCCACTGGTTATGTTAAAAACCTGATTACCAATACCTTGCTTATGTTATGTGGTACACATGCAAGTGATTCAGCAAAAGATCAGTGTGTGAAAAATATATATGACGTTACCAGCAAAAAGTCCCCAGAAATATAGTAAATCATATGCTAACTGCATACTCTAGGGCCCTCCACCATCAAGCTATTGTCTGCTATAGTACAGCTGTTATCTGCAAAGTTAATATCACTCTCTTCCCTTACACAGCCCCAAGTTCTTAAAATTGTCTGGTTTCAGAGCAACATGCCGTTAACTACAAGAGTCTCAGCCAACAGACAAAAGGATCCAGCCTCAAATATCTGGGCAGGCAGAACAATGGTATACATGACAAACATAGTTTGGATGGCAAAAAGTCTTGGCTGAGATCAGTCAACAAACGGTGACCAACAAGCAACATCTATTCACAACATAGTATACCCGTGGCAGCATCCGTGCTAGCATGGCTATTCTTGGGTCCTGTTTCAGCAGCACAATGAAAAACAGAAAGCCAGCAAAGATTGGTTTAACATCTAGCAACAGCCACAGCCCAAACCCCAAAGACATATGGGCTATTGAAAATCTGATAGTCTGTACCTCACAGACCTGTTGAAGAACAAATGCTGCTTTGAAAAGAAATTACATGTTCCCTGCATATTAATTAGTCACGAGTGCTGAGACTTTCAATTCTACACAGATGATGTAAAAATGTTTTCTGCTTAATAATCACATACTAACGATAATTATTTACCAGGCTTTGAGCAGCATGCCTTTATACTGATCATCTTAGTGTGTGACTGTTGAAGATTCAACGTTAAGTTCACAGACACAATTTCTCACAGTCGGCACAAACACACATGGAGGGGCAGAAAGTGATGGTACTGCACAAGCAAGTGGAATATGATAAACACAGCTCAGAAGATCAAAGAACAGCAAACGTGTCAGTGTGCTGTGCAGTTCGCCCACCTGAAGAAAAATCCACAGTGACAACGCTGCTAGGCGGGCTACAGGCCAGGACACCACAGGCGAGGACTCGCAGCTGATACACACTAGGAGCCAGGTTGTCCATCAGCATGCTCTCAGCAACCGTCTTGTTGTACTGGGACCACTGCTCGGCGGTCGCACTGCTCGCCAGGTACTCCACGATATAGTAGAACACAGGTACAGGGGGGCTGACGGGGGGGCTCCACCTCATCAGAATGTTTCGGTCCCCTTGTCGTTCGGCCGTCACATTTCGAGGTGGTGTTGGCTTGGGACCTGTCAAAAGAGATCAACGAAAAGGGACTGTTCTTTCAAAGACCCTCTAGCTACACCAACACAGGAAACTCTTTCATACCGCTGTATTGAAAAGCTCTGACCATGCAGGGGGAGCAACTTGTACAAGATCCTTTAGTTACACCAAAAAAGGAAAGTCCTTCATACCGCTACGCTATATCAAAAAAGTGACTGGGGTGGGGGTGGGGGGACTCAATGAAGATGAGTACTGTCCCTTGCAACCACCATGGCCCCACTGATACATGTAGTAGAGTGCATGGAGTGACTAAACTAGTTGTGGTTTAACCAGTAAATGGCAACTTAAATGGAAATGACTACTGACTGTCTTTTATTTATATAGTTCAGATGAACCATGTGTTTTACTGATTATTAGTATGATATGCAGCACTTTGAGATGATGGGGTGCTTGTAATGCATAATATTGTTTTCCAACAATATTTGCTACCTAGAATGACAAAATGTAGCAAGCACAGAATTTCTGACATGAGTTACTGTCACTGCTTAGCGTGAACCTGCCTTAGTTTCAAGTCTTGGTGTAACTAAAGGGTCTTTGATTCTTTTCTTGTCTGTGACCATCTCACAACAAAGTCAGCATCTCATATTACTCCTTGCCAAATCCTCACAAGTTTTAACTTTCAAAAATAATAAAATAAGCGAATAAAATCCGTCTGACATTACACTATGAACATATTTTTTCTTTAAAATGTAAAGTGCAAGTGCAATAGAACCCAACTAACATTTATTACCCACAAGTGTGTATAACAAATAAAAGCCTGATAAACAGTGTGCCACCTTCAGATGAACAGCTTGTCTTTAAACAGATCAGTCAGGAGGCCTCAGAGGTTATGGCAGCTAAACGACCAAAAACTTTTAGACAGACCCCACAAAACCAAAGGCACACTTCAAGCACCCCACCCAAACACAGCCACATGTAACTCATGAACTGAACTTTTCCAAGTTTACTGGCAAGCAGTCAGTTCGGGTACTTTGTACAAACAAGACATACACTGAAAACTTACCCAGAGATTCCTGCACTTCGGGTATGTAGGTTGAACCGAACTCATCAGTGGGTAAGGCTGTGACCATGTCAGGGTTGTACCCTGCCAAAGCACCATACTCATTGCAACATGCTGCATGCTAACATATTTATTGCAATACTTAATTTGCATGGTAAGTTCATATTAAGCCGTGACACCAAAGACCCTCACAATTTGCTTTTTGAAATAGCAGCGTTCCTTTGCACGTTTCTTACTTCAGTCATTGTCTAAGACTTGTTTGCATTCACTTCAATCATAATTCAGTGTCTTCATTCTAGACAGAGCTATTATAGATAGGGCTCCTTGAGACATGCCAGAGACAGACACCAAGTACATGCTGCTGTGCTGTGCAGCAAAACCATTGTACACTGCAGCAGAAACAACAGGTTACAAAAAATGCAGCATAACACAGCACCTCACAACACAATGCTGCATTACGAGGCAGCAAACATAACGGCAAATGCTGCAGTGTGATTCTGCAGATGCGATGTATTGCAACAAAATACTGCAATATGATGCAGCAAACACCTTTAAACAAAATGCTGCAGCACAATGCAGCAGACATCGCATCTCACAACAAACTATAAAAGGGACATAACACAGAAAATGCTGCAGAACTGAAATGCAGCAAACATTTAACACAGGGACTTGCTGCAGAGGAAAATATTTAGGTTGGAAACATGTTCCTCTTTCATGCAGCAGAAAAAGTAATCATGGCAAAATGACATGCTGCGCTACAGAGCAGCTAGTGTGCACAATACTGTAAGACACAAACAAAACAGTACAAACACACAAACACAAAAAATGGTCGGATGCATTCCTTAAAACAAAATTACTGAAATTTTTCAAGGAAAATTTGGTATGATTAATATGATGAGATGATAGCAACCTAAGTAATGAAGGCTGAGTGTCATGAGCACAGTTCACTGGCATGCCTGGTAGGCTGGGAGGTAGATAACAAATGTACACACCGCTGAATGCAAAAGTATATGCATGGAAGATGACACAGCGAGGGACAAAAATACAGCACAGGCATTGCAGCATGCAAAGAGGAGGAAAACCACATTTCACCCAAAAGGTCAAGGGTCAAGTACACCCAGTCAGCATGCTCAACGTGCAAAATTCAACCACAAAATTCACAGCAGCTCCGCGCAGGGCAGGTATGCTACGCAGCGCTGGGTTCACTTCTGTAAGGTACAACCAAGGCAAATACATGGATTTTCTGAAGGGCAGTACACCAGAAGATGACATGACCAGCCAGCAGTACACTAGCAGTGCTGACAGTCTTGGAGCCATCAATTTTTAGTAAAAATGTCTGGCAACTTGACAGTAGAAAATAAATCATTTGAAACCTTTTGTCTGTAAGCATTCAGAGTAGTTACTATGCAAAGAACTGTTTATGGCTGCATGTATGTTTTTATTAAAAATGTGATTGCAATGGAAACAAAGAAAGGTCTGTTTAGCAAACAGCCGTTTACTCCTTAAGTCAGTTCAGTAATTAGAACTTCCTTCAAGTTCATTGAGTTTAAAAAATTGATCAATATTTTTTAAATGCTGATCAGTCGCTGCAGCTTAACTTTGTATAACAATAATCCAGAGATGAAAACAGATTTCCAATTTTTGTCTGGAAGAGCAATCCTATCTGCATGACGCAGCTCGGAAGTGTGATAACGACACTAAGCTCGGCTCTGGATTACATGTCCTGAGTCAGCCACACAGACTGGTCAAGAACAGCAGCACTGCAGGACTGCTGGCTGAGGTGTAGGTAAGGTCAGGTCTGGTCAGGGGTCAAAAGGCAAAGTACAGTTGTACCCATTGGCTTAAGAGTAGTGCGAGGACGCAGCCTGTTGTCGGGGTCTGGAAGCAAAGAACAGTCAAACCACAAGGTTACCGCGTGAGTCATGCTGCAAATCCAATACCCTTTTCAGCAGTAAAACCCCACATATAGACCTGCTTTTAAAAGACATGTATACAGCTGTCTGAACAGCTGTACGCGCCAGCTGATGCAGGAACACAGGTCAGTGTATTTAGATTCATTCTGTAATGCACACCCTTGCTGTTAAGTTCCACATACAACATCAAGAATGCTGAGTCTACGTCTGTGCATTTAGCAGTGGTGCTGATTCCCCCATCTGATACATCACAAGATCAAAGATAATATGCTATCTGATCGGTGTCGAAAGGTCAGGAATGTGACCTATCAAAAGGTCAGGAGCAAGATGCTCCATTCCAAAGAGAGAAATATACTGGCCACAGAGCGAGATCTCAACAAAAAGTGTTAGCATGGCTCCGGTTACCTCATTCTCATCTTGTGTGCAGCACAAAACAAAAGCATCTGTGAGTCACAGAAAGACATCAGAGTGAAAACTTTGTCAGACATATACACTTGCATGAACCATATTAACCCACCTGAACCATATGGAACTTAAACCTGCCCCGCCATTGTTAGGGCTGACTGCCGTTTGGCAGGTTGTTAAAACTGACAATGAGACCGGTTTCCGGCCATGGTTTCAAGCGAGTATCCACATGTGTTCTGTCACTTGAAAAATGCTAGATTTACTCTTCAAATTACATGCTAAAGACGAAAATGACATTGTTTTGCAAATTTACTATGATAAAGTGGATGAAGACAAGAGTATTTGTGCCTGAAAGATCCAAAAGAGTGATTACGAAGAGAAAAACGAGCGAGCATGTGGTGTAAACAGTATTGAACAGACTGTGTATAAGGAATCCTGAGGACTTTTTGATTTCTTCAAATTCAGTTGTGTTTCCATCAAAGGATTTATAAATTATGGAACAAGGTCCAATAAACACAGTAAGAAATGAGTTTTCTTGGTTTATTAATGTTTAAAACCAAGTTTAAATAACGTTTTTATTGTTTTGGGGGATTTTTATATGAATTTTTGAAAAAAGGCTAAAAATGCCCCATCTGCCGGACAGCTCGAGCTAGGATCGCTCAGGTAGCAATGAGTTAACAATCATTTTTCAGGCGCTGAGCTCCTTCAAATTCTAGACTCACAAACTCTGCTGTGTGTTCTATGGGCAGCTAAGCCACAGACAAATGAAGAAGCCGAATTCAAACAGTATTTTGTAAACATGGCTCTGTAAGTTTCTGCCTGATGAAATCTACAGCTTGTGATTTTCACTTTACTGTTTGAAACCAGGCTAGACAGGGGACTGCTGTCACTTGACAGGCTGGGTAGATATGTGACCACTATTACCTGCCAGACACAAGACAGTTATGTGTTTTCTTGAGCATCTGAAAGTAATTCTTCATCAGACAATTGCCAAAAAAAGAAATAGATCAGCTACACTTACTTGCTGTTTTCACATCACAGTCCCCACCATGCATGCCCACATCGATCACATACACCTTCATGCACACACTCCTAGCATTTTCTACGGGTTTTTGTGAGTTTGGGTTCAGATCACTTCAGCCTTTTCATTAAACATCTTTCCTAACTGCTCAGGATGCTGCTAACGTTGAGCTGTTTTCATCAGCGGTGCATGAAGGACAGCATGAAGATTCTAATCTTACTTGATCTGTGCTCTAATCAGCAAGGCCCTCTAGACAGCCATCAACTTGGTCACATGTGCACAGGTGAGGGTAAAACAAAGCAGGCAGAAGCCTGTGCTAGGCAGATGACATGCCCTACCCCAGCCTTACCCAGCGTCTGAGCAACAACAACTTCACTGAAAGAGCCGTTGCCCAGCTCATTTCGAGACAGCACCATAAATTCGTATTCGGTGTTCGGCTGCAGATTGTACAGGGTGAAAGAAGTAGCTTGTCCAGGAATGGTGATCTGACCCCAGCTTCCACCCAGTGGCCGGAACCTGAAACAACCATCGCCACCTCATGATTAGGACCCGTGCTGGGTTTCATGAAGATGCATATCTGCACTCCTGCATTACAGCAGTTGTAAAGCCTGGCTGCCCTTTTAATGCAACTTTACAAATAAACAGGGGACAACAAACTGGTGGGCAGAACATTTTTCAGTTTGGATTAGTGCCCATTTACATACTTATGTTCAGTCTGCTGTCTTGTCAGTTCCATTCTGAAGTACAACCTGAGTTTCCTTTCTGGCCAAGACGCACGTCACCACATCGGTGAAAGTTTAGCCTGCCCTTTGACAACTGACCCACAAATGCGTCTCTACTGACAACTTTCACACACTGCAGACATTCTTAGTTTATGTATGCTGTAAATGAGCTTTGACTTAATGGAAATTTCCAGTCCCGTCTTCCTAAACAGAAAGATGGGAAGGAGGCTGAGTGCATGTGTGTGTGTTGGGAATTCTTGGAATTCTTCTGACCACAGCATGTAGAACTGGGACCGTCCTCCATCATATGCAGGTACCCAGCTGATCTCCGCAGAGAACAGACTTGGGATGACGCTGACATTGTACGGTGCATGTGGAGTTGTGTCTGTAAAAAAAAGATTTACAAGAATGGTTAATGCAATGCCTGCCACCATCTTCAACTGTCGCTGTCTGTGTTGGCCACAAAAGTAAAAATCCTAAGAAATAATGGTAGGCCCTACAGACAAGAATCAAATTGATTTTTAAATGTAAAAATATGCTGAATAAAATGTTTATTACCTTAATCTTTGCTGTTTTCTCAAAGTTAATTAAAATTCATCAGAAATGAAGTAACTGAAGTCCACAGTGCACAAAACCCGCCATACTGTACTGTTATGGCGTTTTGATCAGCTGATGGTACTTGTGGAAACCCGTAGCATTGACCATTAAAATCAGTTCATGGTCAAAGGCAAACAACCTCATAAAAACCACGAATGCCTGAGCTACAAGTTATACACAATTGTTTCCCTTGAACATTTCGTGGCAGGCACACGGTACGTTTAAATTCTCCAACGTATATGTAAGCCGAAGTCCAACTTGGACAGATGAGAACTGACGTACATTTAAGTCGGTGGCAGACAATGTGTTTTAATTGTAAACCACCCCAAGTAGCAGTTGGGTTACAAGGAAAACCTCCTCTCCTTAGGTACACAGTTTGAGTTCGGTCAGCGCAGACTCAGAAGCTAAAAGCACATTCCATCAATAACAAAGCCACTGGAGAAATGAACATGGTCACAACACCCCTTTTAATCTCAACAAAACAGAAAAGACAGAACAAATGTAATTTCAATTTCAATGAATGTTTTTGCACATTGTGAGGGAGGCTGACAGTGTGCGGTGTGAAACCACAACACAGAGGCAAGTTGCAGGATAAAAAAACCATTATCAGGGTTTTTATATACATGGGTGACCCTTGCATTGGGATGCACCAGAGGTGAGACAGCAACCAGACGTGATCAGTATGACTTCTGGCGAGAGAATGCTGTGCCACGACACATGGGTGCCCACTTCCGGGGCTCATCCGAAGCCACGTTCTAATCTCATGCACAGTTTAACGACAAAAAACCATCTGATATTCTCCGACTCCAACCTCTGGTAACACCCAGTGCCTTTACTATTAGGAGTGTTACATAATTAATCTTGAATTACACGGCTATTATAAGCCAGACACTATACTTGATGAACCAGTTCATGTATCTACTGACAGTGGACTGTTTCGTTGTAAATGATATTCACTGGGGACAAAGGGTACAGAGTTAAATGTGTTAGAGGACTACCAACAGGACTAAATGACAATGTGAAAGCACCGTTGTATGAACAATTACTTGACGTGAAAGCACCGTTGTATGAAAAATTACTTGATGTGAAAGCACAGTTGTGTGATTGTGTGAAAGATTACTTGAGGCTGTGAATATAAGGCTCTGTGACAGATAACTTCATGCGAAGTTCATGCGATGTCAGAGGTGACTGTACATGGTGATACATGGAACCATGAGTAAACGGCTGTGACAGATAACTGGATGCAAATTTATACAATAAACTGTACTGTGAAGGTACATTTCTGTAGCATAACCAGCATGACTACATGACACTCACTTTCAATGTACAGCTGCGTAACAGCAACAACAGTTGCAACCGTGTTGCTGGCAACACACTCATAAACCCCGTGGTCCTCTTTTTTAGTGCTGAGTATCGACAGATTCCCGCCATCAAAAATCACACGGTTTCCATCAATGCGAAAGTCTTCATCATCGACCTGCCAGAAAAGTTTCATACATTTTTATGGTGGAAATAATAGAACTCGAAGTTTAGAAGTAAGTGACTATATGGTTACAAATGAATATGACTTTATTGCTAAAAATACATACTCCTTCACATTAAGAGATGAGATGTGAAACAATAACCAGGTGAAAGTGGACTATCCTCAGCCATAATATGCTAAAGATTTTAGGATAATTATTTCTATAGAGAATGCATTAAATTATGTTTTCATGCTTTGGGTATACCACAAACAAAAATTACTTGACACACGACGTGCGAAGCACCAGAAAAAAAATGATAAAAAAATTAAAAGATTTGGGAAACTAAAAAAACTACTCTCTCCCATCTCCAGAAGATAAGATAGTCAGGATTCAAGTGTCATTCATATTCTGTAGTTAAGTATCTATATGCATTTCTGAATGCATGTGCACACACACTCTCTCCCCCTGTTATGGGGTGAAATGGTCTCATCCATCGACCCAAATGTGTGTTTGGGCAAAGTCCTTCTCCCCAGCACATACACATCTGGCTCTGCCATACACCCCTTTTCCAGGCTTCACACCTCCCCAGCCACTCCGATCAGAAGTCCTCCACTTTAAAACAGGCAGCCAGATCTCCGCCAGCCTCTCACAGAGCCAAAGCGTGGCCCAGGTAAATCCACCAGAGGAAGTGAGCTTAGACACAACAGGACAGACTCCTGCAGACTGTGCGAAATACACCGGGGAACACAGGAACATTATTAGACACAACAGGACATACTCCTGCAGACTGTGCGAAATACACCGGGGAACACAGGAACATTATTAGACACAACAGGACATACTCCTGCAGACTGTGCGAAATACACCGGGGAACACAGGAACATTATTAG
>SMGT01013578.1:144602-156319 GCA_004794575.1 Lanistes nyassanus
GTTTTTGTCCATGGGGAATGTTTGCTGGTTATCACAAAACTTCATATCTTGTACCTGCCGAACGTGCTCCCCCTAAACTGATAACCACTGCAACCAAAGGAAAAAAATTACATAATACTCAACAGTGTGTACAGAACAATAACTGAACTTTGCACACCCACGGGGCTGCACTGATAACAGCCCTGAAATAAAAGTTGGCTGCTTGATTCAGGAAATTTACGGTTCCAGGAAACCACTTTTCTGGCTTTCTCAATCTCTTTCTCATGAAATTTCCAAAATTCCTTAAGAATTTTCACCCCTGCAAGACCCATAAGAAAGTGAATGACAAAAGAAATGGAGGAAGTAAGACAGGGGGCAGGTGGGGCTGTAAGTGGACAAAAGGCCAACGGCTCACCTGGACTGTCTGTAGCGCCGGGAAGCAAAGAGAAGAAAAAAGCTTCAGGAAAGTTAGCTTTGAGCATCAAACATTGCAGACACTTCACACACACATATATATATATATACCCATATTGTATGCAGTTTAAATATAAACTATACAAATGATGCAATACATTTATATTTATTGTACATTTTACTATATATCACCTGACAACACTCCATGCCACTAATAATAAACAACACTCAGCATACTAGAGACCCATCACTCAAGCATCTTCTGTGTGGGTACGGCTTCTGTGTGCATGACCATCTGTGTTTGGAAGACTTACAGATGAGACAGATAGCATATCATTTTATCGGCGTATGCACATCACACAGACACCACAGCTCACTGAATGTCAAAGTTCTACAAGGTAAGTACTAGCAAATGTGAAGCTATACCAATGATTAACTAACACTGAACTTTTTGACATATAAACAACTATACTTCTACATCACAACCACCAGAAATAGTCACAAAGCACTGCCTTAAGTTACGACACTGTCTCCTCAAAGAAAATAGTAGAGACAATTCTGTAAGCATGACATCACCATGGCTACACTACATCCGCTGTGGTCAAACATCACCATGCACTGTCTGTTAAATTTTCAAAATTAATGAACAAAGTTTAAATCATACATCACCACAAATTCATGCACTTACATCAATGTACACTAAGACACCATAGCTACACATACACAGGTTTTCAGGTACCCCCCCCCCCCAAGTGTTAGTGATTCAGGCCTCAAGCGCAGGTGACCAACTCAAACACAGACTTTCTCTAGTAAATATTTCTCTTTTAACAGATCTGACTTACAAGCCAGAAGCATCTAAATATTTCCCTGCTTAGCCTGGGTGTAATCTTCCCATGATGCTCAGGGATGACCGTGTGTGTTTGTGTATATATATATATATGAGCTGATGGAAGACACGAACAGTCCTTGACTCAAGCAATCCAAATAGACTGAAGGTAATAATGCACCACGTAAAATATCTGTTAAATATATCAACAACAAAAGCAGCAAGAAAAATCACACAGACTTCTTGTTTTCTAGAAAACCAATTATATCGCCTGCATTGTGTTCCGTGGTCAAGTCCTTCAGATGTTTGGTACTTGTATTTCTACCCTATCTAAGACATGATGCACCAGCAAGTGTATGGTATGTGTAAAGATGTATGTAGTCTGAGGTGCTACTACACATGTAGACATATCAAACACTACACAAATGTCTCTTACACAGATGCACACTAAACACATTCAGATCAAACACTACACAAATGTCTTTTATACAGACGCACACGAAACACATTCAGATCAAACACTACACAAACATCTACAACAGATGCACACTAAACATATTCAGATCAAGCATTGCACAACTGTCTCCGACAACAGATGCACACCAACAAATATACATTACAAGCCATCTTTATGGCAGTACTGGAGGTGCCACAGACAGCCAACCTCGTTAAGCGAGCTAGCTTTCCCTGCCAGCACCCTTCACATGGTATTATACGTGTAACATCAGCCGTCTGCTACAGCACTGCCCCAACTCTATCCCCGTTATTCATTTCTGCCAGTGAAGTAGCAGCTTGATTCGATGACACAAGACTCAAGAGATCTAAAAAGGTTCAGGAACTGACACCCATTAAACACTCTAAATTCAAAAGGTCAGATGCAACGAAAACCTAGGTGTGCATATAAACCATATCCGTACGACATCTAGTCAAGTGCTGTTCTCCATGCAAAGTAACTTTTAAAAAAGATTCATTTCTCTTCTCTCCCATCTCTCCATCTCTTGTTCACACACAGGTGTAAGCAGATATGCCTACATACACATAAACAATGTTCATTATCTTAAATACATAATTAGCATTAACATAAAAACATACAGGATACGTTAAACATTTTTGTTAGCTTAAAAAGTATTTAAATATAATAGATGGAGGAGAAGATAAATTGTTAAACAAAGACAGGCATTGCTGAAAGAGTAAAAAATTTGACATAAAAGTGTCTAGATGGGGGAAGCAAGAGGCCACATTCCGCATGAACACAGGAAAATGATTGGAGGCACCATGTGATCTGTCAGGGCCAGCATCAGCTGCTGGTAATGAAGGATGACAAAGCTATGCTGTAACATAATGTGACGACTGAATGATCAGACATGAGGATGGCCATATTGTAACAAAGTAGAGCCAAGCTCTCATACACGATGTGACTGTGTTAATAACCATAACATGGTCATATTATCTGCACACAAAACTGGGTGCTCAACATACACACACACATACAGAGAGTAACAGGATGGTCTCAGCCTGTGTTACTGCAATTTGAAGGGTTAAGTGCAATCACTGGTGCAGAGAGTCAAGTGCTGTCCATATATGTGCGCACACGCAAGGGACGTAATAAGAAAATGGGACACAACTCCTGCCTGTGCACAGTGTCAAGTGCAGATCGTAAAGCAAACAGGAAGCGACACAAATCCTACAGGAGAAAATGCCATCATGGACATGACTAGCAGGAGCAGGCCTGAGTGAGCTCTGCTCAGCTGTATCAAAACTCGACACTGGGACTGGGACAAGACAGCACTGGCATGTCTCTAGCATGAACGGGTGCGGCCGACAATAGAAACACTCATGGAACCATTCTAGTCCCTCCCTGTTACATGAGCCACTTTGCTGCTACACAAGTTCTGCCAGTGTGACAGACACCTTGCCCCTATATCTGCCTCACTGGCATCGTCAGCAGCTGAAACCCATAGGCTCATGTTTTTACTCGGCTGCTTCTGTCTTTTATATGTGCTAAATACATCTGCATGTTTCTTTTGCCCGTGCTAAACGTCTGCATCAGTCTTTCAACTGTGTAAAACACCTTGTCTTTCACTTGAGCTAAACACATCTTTTTGAGTCTTACACCTGTGCTAAACACATTTAACACTGAGTTTATCTAGGCAAGACTGCTTTATCATACAACTGACATTCTGTACTGGCTAGTACATGTACAGTAAAACCTCCCTATGAAGACCTTCCCTATTTCAACCTCATCTTAGAAAAGATCAAAACGTTTTTCGCTGACCTCTATTTGGCTTACATCACTGTACTCTCTATTAAGACCCCGATCAGTTCAGATCTGCTTCTGGTGCATTTTCAAGTCTTAACAAGGAGGCTTTACTGTAATATAAATGTATCAACAATGTGAAGGCTGTTCTTTTACATGAGGCACACTGTGGGTTGTCTTATATTATCAGCATCTTGCACTACTAGCTTGCCTGTCTTGCAGTACTAGCTTGCCTAGCCCTCTGCTCAGCACTTCTTGCATAATAATACTTCGACCCAGGAAACGTACCGGTAACTACAGTATGATGAAGCATTTGACATCAAGCCAAATACCTAAAGCAAAATATGAAATAGAAATTCTGTCCAAGTGAGTTCTGTGTTTGTTTCTTCCACAGCAATCACTTGGCACAGCTTAGAAACCAAAGTTAACCACAAGCTTGCCTTTTTTAATTTTTGACTTTGTTTACAGGCGAGTCAAGATAATTTCAGACTGAATTACTTGCCATGAAGTACGTCAGGATTGCATAACTCTCACAGACACTGCTTTTCTTTACTTCCCCACAGAAGAGCCTTCATCTCCCCCCCCCCCACCCACCACACAGTCTTCCACCACTCTGAAGCTTTTATTAATGCTAGCGGCTTAACCTGTGAATGTTTTTTCGAACTGTTTTGGTCCCCCTACCCAACATACAGTTTGTTTTCTAGGAAACTTTTTTTTGGCCTAGGCCTCAAGACCTATTAAAAACATACGAAATACACATAATGTACTGCTTTACACCTGTCTGCTGCATGGTAGAACTGGAAGAAAACGCTTCCCTTTGCAAGTTCTTACCTCTCACAATGACTTGTATGTTAGGTGAGGGCTCACCGCGACCCAGTGCAGAAACAGGAGTACAGGAGTAGCTCCCAGCATCGGTCTGCTGAACATCGGTCACCAATAGGGTGCCGTTCAGGAAAATGTCAAAGCGACCCCGCTTTTCTATCTTAGTCTGCTGGCCTTTCGTCCAAATTGTCTCCACCATGGGGGGGTTCGCGTCCACAGGGCAGTGTAGGCTCTGCTCCATACCCTTTGCCCACACTATGGACACTGGAATCAGCCGGGTTATTACCCTTGGGATATCTGAAATCAATCCCAGATAGCACATTAATTCCCCTGAAAATATCTTTTAAGAATGAAATGAAGCTGTAATTAGGGTAACTGAAGTGTGCTACGCTGGATCTCTGTAGCCCAGTGTACTTTACAGTAAAGGGTAGGTACTGTTAAGTGATGGTTACACAAAACATGAAACTGGTTTGATAGCACTTCACAGTTAGCAGGCCGGACACCAACAACTGCTCGACTGCCCAGGACAAGTAAATCTGGTGTTCGGCCAAGTAAAATTTCTTTTTGCCGTTAGTGCTTTATCAGCTGAGAAACTGCCAAGCAGATGCCATTATTAGCAGTGAATCAGTCACAACTGACAGCTGTTGTGTTGGCGCCTGTGAATGGCTGGCTATTTATCCCAAAGTCCAGCAGACCAATCAGAACTATGACAAGAAATACATAGAGATTCTGTGGATTACTTGTTTCGTTGGTGTTAAAATTGGTTTCGTACATAGAGCACACACTTTTTCATGGGCTATTTGCTTTAAAATTTGCCTATCTGGAGTTTATGGCAAGTAAGAGATTCTGCATTTTTTACTTTTCAGATTATGTATATTTACCTAAAATCTATTGTAGAGTGTTGAGGAATGCTGCAGTAAACAAACATTTCATGTTAAAATTGCATCCATGGACTATGTAAATTTCATGTCTGTGTTTACAGCACCTTCTGGAAAGTGATGGGGGTGGGAGGGTGGGGGGTACAATTTGGCATGTAAATTTCCCCTTCATTTGCAAGTGAAAATAAGGCCATTGTCCTGTCTTGTTAAGGCAGGGTATTTTTTCAGGACAGAGGTACACAGTGAAAGCATGAAACTGGTTTGACAGCACCTCATCATGATGGTAAGGGGTTTTTAGGCAAAGCCAAAGACAGCAGAATCAGCAAAAATATAAAAAAATCCCTCAACAAAACAGAACCTAATTCCTAACCATCATGTGATGCACATGCCGTTTGCCTGCATGAGGACAACAAGTGGAACTGATAAGGTCAACATTACCTTCTCGCCTTTGATGGGGGTGAGGGACTGAGGGTGAGGGTGCTGGGTGGATGGGCAGTGCAATCAACTGATAGTGACTCACACTGGAATCCCCAAACAACATGATTGCAATCCCAAAACAATCATGACTGGAATACAAAAAAAATCCTGACTAGAATCCCCAAACGATTGTAATCCCAAAACAATCCTGACTGGAATCCAAAACAGTCATGACAACAAGAAACAGTCACCTGTAGTACGAAAAAATCATGGCTGCACCGTCTTGTATTTCAACCAGGGAGCTAACTTGATTCCCAAATTGAATTCAGCCACCAGGACAAGCAGTCACACTGGTGGCTGCTGGGCCACAACCTTGAAATGCAAAGGGAGGCTACGACCTTTTCAACACACCTGATGCCAGGTTATGGGAATAGGTGAAAAAGATCAGCTGCGACACCTGATCTTTTGTTTCTTCATCCATCTTGGTTCACTTTGTTTCATTTCATTCTAGATTTCAATCACACATGAGATCACTACAGTTTGCCCTGTGAATTCACAGCCCAGACTGAAGTCGCAGAACCAACTGTAGTGATCACATGCGTGATTGAAATCTAGGAGAAGAGACAAAGTGAACCGAGATGGCTTAGCAAAACATTGTATAAAGAGACACAAGGTGGAAATCCTGTCCAAAGTTTCAAGGAACAGTGTTGCTGAGACACGTATCATAACATCTTTCACTTTTAATAACTCAGAAGTAAAATTTCAAGTTGTTGAAAGCTATACACAATGTGTGTCAACCTCTACACATCCCCAGAAAGAAAAAAACATGGATGAATATATGCTAGATTATATGCATCAAGGCTCCGAACTATGATTTGAACTGTGATTTGACTAAAAAGGGCCTTATACACATCGCCATCTGAAATGCGTGGTATGTTGGCATCTGTAAAAGTCAACTTATTGTAGTTGTTGTTGATTTGGAAAGGAGAGTGCTTTTGCACTGTGGGAGGGGGGGGGAGAGGGGGATCTGGGGTAAGGAAGGAAGGAATGGGGGGCGGGAGGGGGGAGGAATCTGCGGCTGGGTGTTTTGCAATGGTCGTGGCTAAGTGAAGTCCTTGTTGGTTACTTTTTCTAGCGCTGTCGCCAATGGTGGCTGTACGTGACTTGAGTGTTGGAGGCTGCCCTATTCCTATATTTTATTTATCTCTACCTCTTAAGGTCTTACATGTGATACTACTTTACTTTGATATCTTCCACTTTTAGTTAATGGTCTAGAATTTACACATAAATAATTGTGAGCTGAAGAACAGCATTATATTCAATTTGTGATTACCTAGCTCAGAATCACAGATGTCATGTCAGCACTTAAGTTATTTTGCATATGTCTGGTTTGTTCATCAATTTGCTCCCTAAACGAATTTATGAAAGTTTTAGCTCTCTGTGACGCCAGAACCACACAGCACTGGGTGGTGAGTGTTAGTCCTGAAGGATGTTTTCTAGTCTGTACTCCACATCGTGTGCACACACTCCCATGCTCCCCACCTGCACCCCAACAAACCCCAAGCTGCGGGACTCACAGGTGACATTCAAGTAGCCACTGGCCTCGTCCTGACCAATACCGTTGCTGGGCTTGCAGGTGTACCAGCCCATGTCCTCCTTCACCACCCCAGTCAGCAGCAGTCCATCGTCGGTCAAAGTCAGGCGTTTCCCATACACAGGCAGTGTTCGGACATCTGTGCCATCTTTGTACCAATAGTAGGTGATGTTCTCTGGGTAGGCCTCTGCACTGCAGGGCATCTTGACGCGCTGGCCCTCGATGGCCGTGGTGTTACGCGGTGACTGCATGATGTAGGGCCTTCCTGCAACACACACAGGAAAAATTATCTAATAGACCTGCAGATGTTTTCAATTTGTTTCTCAGGGTGTGACTGGTTTCTACAAGAATGGAACCAAACTGAATAACATTAGATGGAAAGTAAGTGAATCAATTAATCTACTGCAGAAAATCTGGATTATCGTGTGACTTTGGACATTTTGCTTCGGAAAGAACCTATCTTCAAAACACTGGGTTGTTAACAAAATAAATAAACTGAACCTCATCATTATCTCTTAGCATTCAAAAGACATAAATGCAGTTTCACTGGAAAATGGATTTAAAACTTTAATGAAGCTCTACCAACTGCAATGCTGAATACAAAAGCAGTTCCGAATATTCGCAAGCTGGGCAGTCGCAAGCCGCCCTCAACTGATTATTGTCCATGTAACAGGTAAACTGTTGACGGTAGCTGCTGGAATGATCAGACAAAAGGACACCTGATGTTTATCTCCAGTTACCCACGAAGCTGGTGCTTGCGGAAGGTAAAAAGCTACAAAAGTGATTGACATAACTGCACTAAACTTGACCCACCGTTGGGACAAAAGGTTACAGCCACTGCCGCTGCGCAACAGTTTGACATTCATGCAGACAACAAGTATCTTAACACTTAATTATTCCCAGCAAATGTAACACTGACTGCATCTAACGTGTTATCAAAACCCCACAGAGATATACAGGTATGCAGAAACTGAGAAGGCTTCAGGTTACTGACACCCACAGTGTCTTTGCAATTAATCTCGGGGGAGGTGGGGCATGTAGATGTGTGGTTCTGTGTACAGGCTCTTCTCAACTGGACCAACGTGAGTCTGTCCTAAACATGTAGTTCGCTGGACGTGGGCATGCCGACATGATGGATCTCTCAGGCTGACCGATTCCTCGGTCCCCTGAATCCAAGAACTCCTCTTCTGACCACTGTGACAATCACGCAGCCTATCAGGCAAGGGTTCCAGGTCGCCTGCACCAAACTAGCCCAAACTAACCCTAACCCCGACACTCTCTCCAGCGGGAAACTAGGCAGTCGATCTGCTCTGTGAAATCTTCATGAAACCCCACGCCAGCAGCCTGCAAGTAACCCCTGGTGGCTTGAGAGCGGATGTTTCGAGGACAGGTTATCAGGCTGCCGACCCCGACGGCAACATGAAAGTTTGGGAGGCCAGTCGACAAAGCACGCTATTGTTTTCGTGAACAGCACATTCTTCGCTAAGCAGTGAGTTATGTGTGACAAAGTGACAGCTGCCGAGACCCGCGATGACCTCTGCAGATACCTAGCACCGTGCAGACACTCCAGCGAAGTGTATCCATACCTGCCTGACACAGAACTCGATCTAACTGCACTCTGCACATAACACTATCTCCCCGCACCCACCCTCCCCCTACCGAAAAAAAGACACAAAGCCCGAGAGAGAGAGAGAGAGAGTTGTGCATCATATCTACATAAGAATCACTGGCTCTGAACACTGAGGCATTGTTGGTGGTCGCAAAATGTCGTTGTCCACCTTGCACCTGTGTCGTCTTGCAGCTGTTCTTCAATCTCTTCTCTCAAACACGCACGCACGCATCACCACATATCACCACATTTAACGAGACTCGTTATCACACGTATCAACATAATGCGCGCGAGGGGAGCGGGAAGAGAAAAGTGGGGGTGGGGCAGGCATGAAGAGTGAGGACGACAGAAAACATCGTGGCAGAAGGGAGGGGCAGTGGGGAGGGGGGAGACAAGAGTTTACACATTCCTGGCGTGCCACAGGCAACCATTATAACAACGTCAACTGATCGCCTCGGTTCCGTTTCATGGCGTCAGTGCCAGTTCCCCCCCCCCCCCATGGGTGATTTGCACCTGTCAGTCACTTGCACACCTGTTATCTCGTCCCCTTTAAGCCCGAGAAAATACGGCTGTTAATTAAGCAGGCGTCAATGTCACCTTCCTGTCGCATATTAGCTGCCGTGGCTTGTGTCTCAACAAACCCGGTACGGCAACGAGCTCCCAGTTATTTCCCTCTACGACGTCTCGGCAAGTTAATTGTACCACAAGTTCGGTCTTTAGTGATCGCCGACTCTGGTGTTTGTACAGGAAATATCCAGGTAACCCCCACCCAACCACCACCAATCTTTAATCCTAGCATTCCCGCGCGCGCACACACATTGTATTGTTACACATACCTGTGGTCTGTGCCCCGGTTCGTGAAGTTACTAAAAACAGGAAGACCATCGCTACAAGCCGAAGATTTCTCTCTTTCAGCAGCATGATGCCAGAACCGTGCGGTCTGTCAGAAGCAACCATCACAGCCAGGTAGGCTGCTAGCGACCCCAGGGTGCTCCCCACCACAGGACGTAGGTTGTGTTGTGGCTTCACCTCCACCGCCGACACGCCATGTCGGTCACAGCGGAAAAAACTGTGTCCTTACCCTCGCCCGTCAGTCGCGTGTGTCGGGTTATGACGTATATGCACGCTACCTGTGCGGCAATGCCCATCAACCACAGATCACCTGGGCGTGCGACCGTGCGACGTGCCGCAGACAGGAGGAGGGTCTCCCCAAACGCGTTACCTGAGTTGCTTCCCCGATCTCAAGCCACGAACACCTCCCACCTTTGCCCCCAGCGCGGTGGGGGAAGTAGCTTTCCCGCTCCAGTTTCGAGCCCGCTGACCCCTGTCACGCTGTGACCCCGTCTTGTCGCGCGGTGACGAACTGTGGGAACGCGCGACCCCTCCTCCCCCGACAGGCCCACCACACCCAGGGGCAGGGAAGACTACTCGTTTTCCTGCAGGAGGACAGCCCACAACACTCTGGTTACGCCAAGACTTTTACAATCATTGAATGACGCAGTCTCGGCTGTCAAATTTCTAAGCGAGCTACCACTTGAACCGTAGTGAATGTCGGGAAGTGCTGTACTGGGACTACGGGCGCCCATTAGACCTGCAACCCCCAGAATAAACTACATGGACTCGCCTACGGTACTACGTCACGACACAGGACACAAAACCGAATTCTTCTCGCGATCTTCAGGTGGGGTAATGCTGCACGTTCTACAGACGGCGGGTGGCTATCAGTCTCGCAGCACACCGGCAACAATAGCCCGGGTGGGACACTTCGACACGGGCTAAACTTTATCTTCTGTTCCACCCACCCTAACATGACGGCAAGGTGGGGGCTCTGCCCAGCTTAGTGCACGGAAAGAAAACACTAGAGCTTCAATCAGCTCTGTCAGTGTGACAGCCAGCTCTCCACTCCGCGGTCTGCGTTTTCGATGTCTTTGGAAACGGTTCCCTCTCCCATCTGATCCAGAGCTAATTCTCTACGTGTGTCGGGCTGTCGGCATAACTATTTATGAGCACTGCACCTGCGGCAGCAGGCGAAATGTCCAGATGTGTAACCCGCCAGCTCCCCCCCCCCACACACACACACACACTCGTGTACATACACCTGCTGGTAGAGGTGCCGGTACGCAGAAAACAGCAACATTTTTTTCTGTCTTTAGTCACTAATGGGTTTCTAAAAAAATGTTCTGTAAACGAGACTTTTCTCCATTGTTTTCCACTAATCGAAATAAGCCAATGCAAGGTTTGTTCTTAATCAAGGAGGGCATGTAGAATTCAAAACGACACAACAAAGTATAAAACAAATTTACGTGGGAGATAATAAAACGTGAAGGGGTTACAGAAATCCTGATCACCCACTATCATACCCGTCGTTTTCAGTACAAGAACCCCGGAAACGAGCAAGGAACCATTTCCTTTCCCTGTCTTTTAAAACTAACCGTAGCCAACACGTCTGTTAGTTTGTCGCTTCGCTGAGTCCAGTGGTGCCTCTAAATATTTTAAACACTGATTCCTTTATTTGATGTGGTACATAGTTCCTTGGCAGAAGTAAAGACGAGAATCTTATTCTGAAAGTGGTCGCTCTTGGCTGAGGAGATGAGACGCAACTTTGGATCTAGGTGTCTGGAACAATTCTCTGTGTACGGCGAGCTCTGAGGTTGGCAGCGAGCGGATAATTTCAGGTGTGCGACGCGGGGCAGGTGGGCGGGCAGGAAGGAGACACTTGGTAGCAGGGACGTGGTAGTCAAGAAGCCGACAACGTGTGGAGCCGGAATGTGCCAGTGTCTACAGAGGTTTTGGCCGGGAGGCCCATCGCGTCACAAACTCAACGACGTCGGTACCTTTAGTATTGCGCCGAGTGATTCTACGCTAACGACGAGAGGGTGGGGAATGATGGAGGGAAGAAAGAACAGCGGGGCGGTGGACGG
>SMGT01013579.1:0-23287 GCA_004794575.1 Lanistes nyassanus
GGAGTTCTCTTACACTTTGTGCATGCGCGTACGCGCGCGCGCGCACACACACACACACACTGCGGCGCACGGGGTTCGACTCCGCCTGGGGCCGTGCCTTCGGGTTCGGACACCTGCGCTCTAACCATTTGGGGTTCAGCTTCCCCACAGAGAGCAACAGATTGACGGCTTATGGGTCTTTCCCCTGTGTGTGTGTGTTTTTTTTTTTGTGGTGCCTGTCTGTCTGTCACTAACAAACAAAAACTGAAGATCCAAAGCAGCTAGATACTTGCAAATATTGAAGCCGTTGTGTGATTAATTAATAGTGTTGACGTCCTTCACCCAGCTTTCCGCCACTGTGAAGCAAGGTCGGGGATACGTTGGCCGACGGTTCGCCCTTTGTTAGAGCTAAACAAATGGTGGTGGGAAGGGGGTGGTGGGAAGGGATGAAGGGCGACTTCCTCCCCCTTCCTTCTCATAAGGAGTGATTGAATGACGAGACGAACGTTGTCAGTGATGTCGCCTGAGGAAAGAAAACCACTTCAATCACGTTATTACCTCGAGACTGCAGCGCCCCCTACTGTGCCGTTCGTTGTGCAAAGATTCTTAAATCAGTATTTTCTCCAGACCCTAAAGGCTTCAACAGGATGTTCACCATACTGCCACATAAATAGATGCGGCGGTAGAATATAGCCATGAGCCGTTCGTGATGGCCACCATTCTCTTCAAAAATAATAATTAAAATATTTGAAATATTTCTTCTGACATGCCGACTTGATTTTATTCGAGTTGTTTTTTTTTAAAGTTTCCACGCGACGTTGAGGAAAATCACTTTGTGCAAATGTTAGCAGTATGTAGGGATAAGTATGAGCTGACGATAGTTTTAAATCCCAATCTCGGATGTTCACATTTTAAAATATATACTCAATGCACACAAATTGCCTTTTCCTAGACATGCACTCATATTAAACGTTTTACGGCGTGTTCACACCACTCACTCGCTAGTGCACATAACGCATCGCGCACGAGCATAAGGATACCCACGCGCACTCTTCCGCAAACCATCGCCACGTTTCCAAGCGTTAAAGTTTCATATTATTGAGTGCCTTTGAACAAACGAAAGGGCGTTGTTTTAGACCCCAGTAAACAGCTTCTCCAGTCCAAACGAATTTGTCCAGAGTTTTTTCCCCTGGTTGATCTATTGCCGTTTTTTTTTAACCTGCTCCATTAGCACCGCAGGCGAGAAGGCTGTCTGTCGCAATCATGCCATTTTAGCATGCCACACAGTGCCACTGGCACGGCATGGCAGTCTGCAGGTTTTCTGTGTTCTTTTTTATGAAGCTCACGCCAGCTTTTCTTCTTTCTTTCTTTTTTTTCTTTCTTTGGGGGGGGGGGGCGAGTCAATTTATTTGTTTTTCTAGCGTTTCTAGCGTTTTTCGACACAGAAAGCAGGCATCAAAATTTTCTGGCTTTTTAAAATTGTCATGCATATCAGTCCTACGGGCACGCTAATTACACACAGCTGCAACTGAGTTAACACGGAAAGAATTACGTTATCGTGGCTTTTCATTTCCTTATTGTTGAATACCTGCTAATATATATATATATGGTAGGTTAACTTGAGGAAATGCAATTCAAGAAAGAAAAAAAGAAGAACCGACGGAGGGACTAAAGCTGGCAGGTAGGCAGACTTGTAGATCACCATGCTGGTAGCGATGACCGCTGAGGTGATGTTGATAACAAGAACGGCTCTGCATTTGTCCCTGGTTTTTCTCATTTTTCCTAAAAGATTATACTAGCTGAGACAGACGCGTTTGTGTACTGCCTGCTGCTTGTCTACAAAACAGCCTGGAGCCCTCGCTAATCAGCGATGCCGTCGTCTGTTTGTGTCTCGGAAGGAACGAGATGTGTAGTTTGAGGTCCGTGTAGAACACTTAATGTTTACATCCGCCGTCTGTCTTGCCACTGGTGCCATCGCCCAGACCTCCGGTCGTTCGCTGGCCGTCTGGCGTCACATTTCTAGCACCTGCGTCCCTGTAGCTGCTGTTAATGAGCAGTGGGTGGCCGCAGTCTAGAATGGACCGGGGTGAGTCCAGGCTTCAGAACATCAGAACATCAGAACAGCCCGCTGATTCGTTTTTCTGTCAAGAATCGATCTTATTCTCAAACGGTTTACAGAGAGGCGATCTTATTTTCAAATGGGCGTTGTCTTGAACAGCGCAGTCGGCGCCATGTTATGTTGAATCATGAAGCACAATGTCGTCGGTTGTTCGCAGCGGTATTGATTCATATGATGACAGTGGTTGCAGCAATGAATGGCGGTGGTCATGGTGCGCAAAGTTTTTCACTTTTGGCGAAAAAGAAAAAGAAGAAAGTGAACGTCTGGGTTTGTGGGTTAGGAAGATAGACGTGCCAGGAAAATCAAGCTCGGCAGTGCACCATCTCGATTTTGTCGACAGTTCGCGTGGTGTGACTGCCATTTCAGATCGTTTTTCAATTCTGTCATTTTTCTTCTGGTTTTCTCTGTGGTGTATACTTTCCAACAGCTTTTGGCTTTGATATCTTCGTGTCTAATGTGTGTGGATAGTTACAATGTCTTAAATTGGGTAAACATAGCATTATACTTTTTTTCCCAACACATTGGCGACGTGTGCGGGAAATAAACTCTACAGCATAGGTCACGCTTACTAGCGAATGCGGGAAATAAACCAAGCAACTTTGAAAATTTATTTACGGGGAATCGCTAATCGTCTAAGGTAAAGAACTCCTACATTAGAAAGCTGAATCATTTCTTCACGAGTTGCTTCCCTTTTCTGTGTTTTAAACTGTCAGTGAGACCGGTTTTCGGCGGAGTTTGAAGCAAGTACTCACATGTGGTCTGTCACTTGAGAAATGCTAGATTTACTCTTCAAATTACACGCTAAAGAGGAAAATGACATTGTTTCGCAAATTTACTATGATAAATTGGATGAAGACAAGAGTATTTGTGCCTAAAAGACCTAAGAAAGTGATTATGAAGAGAAAAACGTGCGAGCACATGTAGTAAACAGTGTCATACAGACTGTGTGTAAGGAATGGCAAGGACTTTTTGATTTCTTCAACTTCAGTTGTGTTTCCATCAAAGGATTTTACAAATTATGGAACAAGGTCCAAGAAACACAGTAAGACATTAGTTTTCTTTATTTATTGTAGTTTTATATCATGTTTAAATAATTTTTGTCTTGTTTTGGGGGATTTTTTAATGAATTTTTGAAAATAGGCTGAAAATGCCGCGTCCACAGGGATGCTCGAGGGTAGGATTCTACGTCACGATTGAAAAAGGGCCTGGAAAGGGCCTAGAAAGGTATTTTATTTGAATTTTTTGCGTTGCCTATGTACCCGACCATACGGCCCCTGGACCCAAGTCTCTTGAGGTGACTGGACTGCAAGCTATTCTGATGCCTGGAGTTTCATGGTGGCGAGGATTGCGAGTGACGCTAGGAAAGAAAGCTAACTAGGTGGGTAGGAGATAATTTTAGAGGGACAGTGCTTCCACCCGGCGATGATTTTAAACTATAGGAAGAAGGGGATCGTACTACTAAGCTATGCACTGAAAGGATCACCAGACTGATGGCTGGATTATGATAACCAATAGCGAGAGGCAGTTTAATGTGCGGGGACAGGGACGAATGAAACCCTCAAAACGTTCAACTCCTGGGTTCGAACTGACAACCTTCCGCACGCTTGTCCGCAGCTCTGTCCGCAGAGCTGTCCAGGCGTCTGTGCAATGCTGCTCCATCTGGCGGCGAGTGTCTTATTCCTCAACTTGGCGGTGAGGGTGAGGGGGAATGTGGAAGGAACCACAAAGAGTTAATGACCGCGTCCTCGCAGCTGCTGTTCTTCCCACAGCAAGGCCGGCTGGGGAGTGCTGCTGGCGGTGGGAGCACAGTAAAGGAGACAGTAGAGATCCAGACTTTATATGGATCTGTGTGTGGGGGGGAGGGACAGATACATGGGGGGAGGTGGGAAGGGGAGAGGGAAAAGGACAAAGAGACAGGGGCGACAAAAAATCAAGGAAGTGGGAGAGAAGATTCATTGGCTCATCCCGGAGAAGCTGCCACTGCGCTCCTAAAGGTCAACCCGGCGCTTGCAGGTGACGACTGTGATTTTAATGTTAAAAAGATTTAGCTAAACGAATGTTGAGGTTGTGGCTTGATTGTGGAGGTCCACAAAAACTGTTTTCCATCACGTTTTCTTTGCTGTCGTGCTTTCCACGAGCTTCTTGAAAAGAAAGCAACAAGTCATACCTTAAGTTACAACAGTAAATACAAGAAAATAAATCCAGATTGTGTAGGATTGCCATTCTCCCCCCAACCACCCAAACCCATGTTCCGCCGCTGTAACCATTTCGTGTATTGTTCAGGGCTAACAGTTTCTGCCTGATAGAGATCCTTGGAATCTAACAATGGCTAAAACCTATCCTTGGTATCTAACAATAGCTAAAACATCCTTGGTGTCTAACATTTGGTAAACATATCCTTGGTATCTAACACTGTCTAAAACATATCTTTGGTATATAACAACGGGTAAAACATATCATTGGTATCTAATATGCACACGACTGACGTCATGGCCACCAAAACAACCCTGAAGGAAAGGTCGGCCGTTCTCCTTATCTGCGTGGTTGCCTTGCTTCGAATCTCGGCCCAGTTCCACCAAAATTGAGCATGCGGGCCTCAAGGCAGCCGTCTCACCAGAGTGTAACACCTATAAACTTTGATTTTCCGCTTCCTCCATTCTGATTTAACCTTGCAGTTGGAACGGAGAAAATAACGGACGTAGGTTAGATCTTTCCCGATGTCTTAATGTCTGCGAATAGGCTTCCGTGTATTTGTGAGCATCCGAAGTTCACAGCACACATACGCACGCACGCACGCACGCAATATCTAATGCAAAATAAAAAAAAAGGACGAAATAAATAGCACACACTATTTTACTCAATAAATGAAATTCAATGAAATTTTGTTTTGTTTGTTTTGTTTATTTTGATTGACATGGAGACCACTCATGAGCTTTTAGCTCCTTGTGTCGCCACTGATACAAAATATTTGATTTAATGGCACTTCTTCATAAAATAAAATAAAAAAAAATGAAATTCAATTCGTAGTGCGTACTCAAATAATTTGAAGAATAGTAAAAGCAGAAAAGGAAGGAAGAAGAAAGAAAAAAGAAGAAAGAAACAAAGAAACAAAGGAAGGAAGGATGCCTTAATTATCGTGCTTGGGAATGTTGTATCGCTTCCGCCACAACTGCCTCTGCCGTTTTAGAAACTAGTAAACGTTAATACTGTAGAACCGAACTATCATTTCTTTGACATCTAATATGATAAAATAGGTCGGTTGTTCATTTAGAACTCTAAGTATCTGATGTGCATCTTTCATCAATATTATTTCAATAAAAAACAAATACACTAAAACCTCCCACATGAGACCTTCCCATATACGACCTCCTCCGTCATACGACCCAAAAAGTTTTGACGGAGACCATTTGCTATATAAACGACCTCCCATTTACGACTCCCTCCTTAACCCGACCACCCACCGACGAAAGTGCACGGTTTTGCCAGCATGTGACTTTCACTGGTCAGGCGGAAAAAGGTTAGCAGACTTGTTTTCGCAAAAATGTTCACCGAGAAACGCGAAACCCCAGTGATGAGATAAAGTCTGATTTGGATAAAACTACATGTTCAGTAACTGAGATGCGAAAAAGCTATTTTAAATAAAGAACAATGTCAAAACACAGGTTGCAGTTGGCTGGCATGATAACATACATGCAGATGTGTTTATTTCTCGCCCTATTCACAGTACATGTACCTACAGGGTACATCACGGCACGAGTACCTACATGTACTAACAGTTCAGTGCAGCTTCCTCCCTTATAAGACCCCTCCATTATAAGACCTGATTTTGGCTTTTTTTTTCAAGGTCGTATGTTGGCGGTTTTAATGTGTGACGTATAGAAACTGTTAAAATGTAAAATTAGTTTTTAACCACAGTGAGTTTTCCTTGGAATATGTGAAGTGTTCTTAATTATGGACACGTTGATGTATTTTGATGTTTTTATTTTTATGTATCATCTGTGACGTAAGAAAGGCAGAGAGATGGTGACAGACGATGTTCTGCACAGGACGATGGCTTGGGACAAAAATGTGGACAGGAGGATACGCCTGGTCCACCTGGCATAATGGCCAGTGCCAGCTACTTTCAGGCTGCACATCCACTTTCCCACCCCCATAACAGTACCCGGATACGCCGGGAAACAATCAGGCCGTGGGTGTCTTCAATTGGCAGAGGACGGAGGAGCGAAATAAAATTCTCATGAGGCCCACAGGGCTCAAGCATCGCTTCATCCGCCTCGAGTCGCGGCCGTCAGTGATTTGCATAATTGCTTTTCCTTTCCGCGCCCTCCGAGCGTGTAACCTGACCGAGGCTTAGTCTCAAGGCCGTGATCAATACCCCTCGTGGCTGCCTCTCCCAGGGTTCTTCCGCCATTGACCGACACAGTCTTCCGTCAAGACGTGCTTCTTGTAAACGAAGTATAACTACGAACACACACACGCACGCGCGCACATACGCACACACGCCGCACCCATGTACAGGAACAAATGAACTTCTAGTCCGCCAAAAAAAAACGCCCTGGCATTTCCAGGTGTGTCTTTATGGATTTTCTCGCCTCGCTGTTTTCTTCATGGATCGCAATTTTTGCTTCGTAGCCAGATAGGAAGAGCGGCCACTTGAAGACACAGCAGAGACGTTATCAGGTGCGTTGGTAAAAACAGAGAGAAGCAAATAGAGTGGGTTTAAGTCCTCAGACTGTCCTACTCCAAGGCACCATGCACAAGCCTACTGAACGGTTTACAGGCAGTTTGTGACAAAATTAAGATGCACCATGTGCAAACTTATGACATAGTATGCAGGCAGTTTATGACTAAAACTAACGTACATTCCACGTAAGATGACAGGGAGTTTGTGCAAAGTTTCCACATAGTTGATAGGATGCTTGTGACTAAAGCTAATTCCTACAAAGTATTTTATGCCACAAACGGACGCCCAGGTAACGCCGCGATATGCTGTCTACGCATCTGAGGTTGACCAACCAACGGTGGCTTAATGTTGCCTCAAGTTTGCGTGCGCCTTTGAAGAATATCTGCTCTGTCGTCAAAGCAGTGGAGCAGAAAGAGAAATGCTGTTTAAAGGAATTTGTTCCCGCTTTGTAACAAAGCATCGCTGAAAAGCCAAAGACTGGGAGGATCTAGGGCAAGGAATTCGACTCTCGAGTACCGCCAGCGCACGAAGTACAGGATGACAATTCTGACAGTCCTCCTGACGGATGGCGAATAGGGCCGGAATAATAAGCACGTGATTAAAGGGGCGGCGGATGCGTCATTTGTGTTACCTGGCAACTGCGAAAGTCTTTGATTTAGAGGCCTCTGCAAAGCACAGTCACAAGTCAATCGTTCACCAATTGCAGCACCAGAGACGCGTGCGGCGGCGGTCTGCGTGGGTAACAGAAAAAGTGGTAAGCGGACCGAGCGAGGTAATAACCATGTAGCCACATGCATCGACCGACCCGTTTTCGCAGAGTCCGTTTAGCTCCCGTGTCAGTCAGCAGAAGCTAGTCGAAAGATGGCACGGACAGCAAGCAGCTGGGGTTGTACCGTTTCTTGCAGAATCTTTGATTAGTAATAGTGACGATAACGGTTGTGGCGTTAGTGGGGGTTTGATGTTGCTGTGGCGATAAATAGGGCTTGCGCACTTTTCATTAACAATATATTTGTAACTCGCAAACCGCGCTTGTAAACATCTCATAACAATATTTGAACACACGATAATAGTTTATGATTTGTTCTGATTTATTAAAACCATGCCGACTGATGTTTCTGAAGAGACTGGGAAGCTGCTTTCAGAAAGTTATTCTCGGAAGACAATTTCGCTATTTTCCTTTGTGATATTTGGAGAAGGGTTTGCGATGTGGCGGACGTTTCGGAAAACAAAGGAGAGTCTGGAAACAGACACAATCATGCGCCGGCCCCTTTGATGAAGCTGGGCAGAACGTGCCTAGCATAAATGCCAAGCAAACTCTGCGTGACGCGTCTCCCGCCATTCCATGCGCGCCATTCTGCCGTAGTTTCTAACGGCGTACACGTGCATTTAAATGCGGTGAACAAAGAAAAACTTTCTAATGGCTTATAGATCCTCTCCCACTGACTTTTTTCTTCTGTCTCTCGTGACACGTAGCTGTCTGAAGACGTTAGAAACAAATGTTCATTTGTTAAAACACGCGCTTACCATGTAGAAATGCCGAAATGCACGTGATTAACAACGTGTTTTCTGTCTATTAAGTGCATCTTTTCTGTACCTATACTAACCCGTACGCACACGCAATGAAAAATACACACGCACACACACACAATAAGAGCAAAAGATGTCAGTAGGGTCAGGGAAGGTTAATCTTGTGAGTAGGCGTTGCGTTCTTTAAGTAAAGGTTGTTGACCCAGTCCCACCCCAGTCGCAACGAGTTATTGTCAGCCTTTGGCTAAAAGAGCTTTCGTAATCTCAGACAAGTCAGAACCGTTTGTTGTCAGCATCAACAGCTATTCCAAGGCCGGCACATTCGAATAATGTGTCACGGGAAATAGACTTTTTATATTATAACCAAATGCGGAATCTTTTAAATCGTTATTGGGTAGTTAGGGCCTTTTTTCAGACTTATTCAGCGGGTTACGTTGTAACTGGACGTTACTGCACGTAAAACCTCACTGTCACAATGCGTTATATCACATCCTCTCTCTCTCTCTCTCTCACCGAACAAAAGAGACAATATTTTTATGGCATCGGAATCACGTGGGTCAGTGCGTGTAGACTTAAGGTCCCTGCTGCAGAAGTGACCGGGTTAAAAAAAAGTCAGCTCTGAAACAAGGAAGTGAGCTCATATCCATAACAATTAACTGTGCAATTTTTCTCTGTTAGGCAGCCAGCCAGGCTGCTTACTCGCTTGCTGCAGTTCAATGTAGAAAGGTAAGAAAAGGCTCATAAGTTTTCTGCCTGTTTTCTTATGGGGGACAGTTATTTCTGTAGTAATCCCAGTCCGTTTTTTTTTGCGAAATGAAGACACACAGTTAACAACAGCATGCTTCGGACATGAGACCCGCCAGACTAAGAAATAGGACAGCCCAAAGGAGGAGAGGAGAGTAGACTTATTTCTCTCCTAGCTCAGAGAGAGTTCATTGGTCGACCGGCAGCCTTTTTTTTAATGTAGAAGGAATATTACAGCGGTGTGGGCAGTGTGCAGTGCCAAGGGCTTTGTGCCGACCTTGAGAATAGCGTTGAAGTGTTGTGGGGTGCAAGGTGCTCGTGTTTTTTCGTTATGCGGCGATCCTCAGGTCTAAGTTAGTTTTCTTCCATACATCACACACAGTACAGTATCGCGGTGACTTGCTCGCCTTGTTGCCTAGTGCGCAGCAGCCTTTAGGGTCAGACTGCCTGCTTCCAGTTGGCCAGGTGTTGTACGGGCTTTTGTGAATGTCTGGGATAAGCTTCTGCTAGAGTTAGGATTGTGACGTCTGGTGTCCTGGCAGCTGTTCTTTGGCTTCTGCTGAATGACATTTTCTGCGGCATTATGTCAACGTGTCTGTGTGTGGGTGTATCTGTGCGTGCGTGGGTGTGCAAGCAAAATAAAAAAACTAATAATTTTAAAACTTTTTCCCTGAGCTTTTGCAGTTAACGTTCGCATGCAGACATTGTGATAACTTATGGATCTCCGAGTGATTAAAAAAATAACTACAAAAAGAGTTTTGATAAAAAAGATAGTACAACAATTTTATTACAATGATTGCTTTTGGTTAAATGAATAGATTTAATTTCTATAAGTAGCTTTTATCAGACCCAAAATATTATCAAGCAATTTTTTAAAAATTAAGACGGAATGAACAGTGACGTTTGTTAGAAATGAATCTTAAAATGTTTCTTATCTATGAAAATCTGTTAGCGCGCATGTGCATGCATTTGTGAGTGGTATCGATTCACCACCAGTTCACTGTCCAGTCAAGAAAATGCAGAAAACCAGGTTTTGCTTTTATCAGCCCGTGTCCCGCGGAATGTTTGAGAACGAATTTCACATCACGCTAACAGCAGCGTTCTCACGGCCCAGGCCTTCAGGATTGGCCTTCCTCGCCAGCAAATTCTGTCAACCCTGACGTTCAAAAAACAGAACGACATTCATTCTTCAGATTTTATCTAGAACTGGGTTTTCTGGAAACAGAAAAACGGCAGTTGACGTCAGGGTAAGCCCTGGTGGCTCCGCGGTAATTACGAGACTGAAATGGGTGGATTGAGAGATAGCTACAGACGCGGGAGCAGTTAAGACTGCAGGGGGGTGGGTAGGGAGAGAGAGAAAGGGAGCTGGGACGGAGGAAGGTTTGGCGAAAGAACACGGGTTTTCAGGAATCGACACCATCTCAATTTTTATATCAGTCCCCCCAAACCGAAGTTGGACGATTTGACGGGAGTAGTTTGAAGTACTTAATGTCGATACATCGACAATTGACGTCACTTCTTTGGCTGGCCCTCTATTCCCGGCATTCTGAACAGGCTCCAGATAAAAATGTGCAAAATGCAGTTCAGAAAACACTTCCTACAAGTTAACTAACTCAGGAATGCGAGATTCGTTCAAAGTTAACTAACCCAGGAATACGACACTTATTACAAGCTAACAAAATCAGGAATACGACAGTCGCAGTTATCATTGCAGTTTTTCGCAACATCTCAAGCAGTTGAGGAATCCAGTGCCCGCAGACTACGTTTTAAAAAGCTTTCCTTTTTAATTTTAATTTTGTTTGATCCTCGAGAGACATTGCTATCAACCTTCGACATACTTAAGTCAAAGGTCAGGCATTGTGTAGATTTATCCCGCATCTGTAGGAGCATTTTGCTGCAGATGGTGCCTTGCTCGATGGCTTGCTAGCCAAGGTCCTTTCTGACCTCAGTGTCATTGTGGTCTGTCCGTCCCTGGATGAAGTCTGTACATGTCACGTGTTGGGTTCTGGTGGGTCAAGGAGATTGCACCATAGATTCCAGGTGTGATCCATCCTCGACTCTCCGGCCCTAATTAAAGTCTATTTTTCCTTGTTCAAGCCGCCATCTAGCCGCTCACGTCATCACCAGCCCAGGTTCGGTTCCTGTTCACACTTATGACCAGGGGTGCTGGCCCTAGAAGCCAGGGGCAAGGTGTTACTTGCTCTAGGGCGCAGCTGGGGAGCGACTAGTGCAGGTGTCAGGCTGGCCAGGTGTGCTTTAGTTTGTTCAGGGGAGGATTACGTAGCTGGAGAAATCCAGTGACGCGTAGTATCGAGCATCAAGGGCTTTGATGTAGCCGATGGGTGTAAATGACCAGGAAGGGGAGGGGGTAGTTGTGTCCACACTAGGTGTCCACTTAGGGGCGTGTTCTAATAGTTGACACGGGGTGTGGCTTCTGCTGTCTCTGGCCTGATTGGTTGATACATGTAACCGCCTTGTTGACCACGTGCGTGTGATTGAAAGAATCTATGGACGAAAGTTGAGAATAAAAGGACTGGTTTAGACCGTCAAATCATCTTACGCCAAAAACATCCTGTGAGAGGACGTCTTCTGGCCAAGAGAGCATCTTCAGCGAAATCTACAGTGAGGGCATCGTTAGCCTGAACACCTGTAAAGAAGACCTGCTGTGGGGAGGCGAACGTGTCTTGTGGTACAAGTCTGCTGAAGGCTGAAGGATTCACCTGCAGAATTGAGGTTTCTCGTTCTGCTAGACGTGTGGAAGTCTAGTAGCAACGGCACGTGGTTTGAGTAGACCAGTTGCATAGCGCAAGGGACTCTGCGAGGTTGTTGGAAACCTCCAGACTGGCGTGAGACTCTAGCACGTGCTCCTCTGCTGTGGGAAAACCTCTACGCTGACCGGGCGGGAGAGGACTGCGGAACGCAAAAGAGGGAGACCGAAGACCGCGGATAAGACAACCGTCTGAAGCAGGGGGCGAAGGTCCAGCCTTACAAGGAGGCTGTCTGTAACCGAGATCTTGGGGTGAGCTCAAGTGGCTATGTGTCAGCCTTTGGAAAACGTCATATCCTCCGTGGCGTGTGTGGTCGTCAGCATCGAAGTCTGCTGTTACGTGGAGGTGTTCAAGAGGTCTTCAGGGTATCTAATGGTGAACATATCCAAGGAAGGAGCGCTCCAACGTACAGACTGTCGTGCGGACTGTAAGAAGCATTCGGGAACGAGTGTTGTGTTCTGTGAGTGTTGTGCATCACGTGGTCATTCTTTTCTCGTAAGCAATGGCCAGATTGAGGTACGTGGTTTGTAATTGTGTTTATTGGCGAGGCGGGTGATGTAGGGTTGGTATTAGATGTTATAGTAGATCTAGCTCAAACAGAAGGAAATTGCTGGACCTCTAGAGTTGAAACGAGTTGTAGCATATATTTTCTTGATTGTAAATACTCGCTGTTTGTATCAACAATACATTCTTCTTTTTGTGTTCACTGTATTACACTCTTTTGTTGTTCTTTATGGGAGACTGTAGGTGGTGGGGGCTCGGCCATATGATTAAGAAATCATAATACTTTACTTTAGTAATACAGTGATAGTTCCACCTACGCATATGTCACACTCTTGACGGTGGTCCTGAGAGCGAGCAGAGCAGACGACCCATCAAGAGCATAAAGAAATCTCCCTAGTTGTGACAATACGGGACTGTCACCCTGTTTCGTCAACCTGAGTTAGTTAACTTGTAGGAAGTGTTTTCTGAACTGCATTTTGCACATTTTCGCCTGTGACCTGTTCAGAATGGCTTGTACAGTCGAACTTGATTCGCTTCATGAGAGTTTTAGTTACCAACACAATAACAATGATATGACCAAGCTATCCACAAGAGCCTGGAGAGAACACAGACGCTAAACTTTGATCTTACATGTGCTGCCGGCATGTGTAAATACCGCCACTCTTTGTCCAGCTGTACGGAAGGTGCTTGTGACGAATTTCGCCATTTACGTTGGGTACATGCGTCTGTTGGCTCGGTGCGTTAACGCACTTTTGGGCAGCGCCTTCCATATTTAAATGTGTGCGAACTGCTATAGCGCGCAAACGTTTGTGCTACTGCATTCTAACTGATACGCGTGCCTTCTTCATATTTCGAACCTTTCTATGCATGTGTATGACTTTGGTGGAGGCTGTGAGAGTCAAAGATATATCTATAGAGGATCCAAAAATCAATCGAATGTGACATTTACATCCAACAGATTATTTTTGACGGAAATGGAGGGTGGGGTCGACTGATTTTCCTGTCTCCGGTTTATTCCTGTCCTTTCTGACCTCAGTCTCATTGTGGTCTGTCCGTCGCTGGATGAAGATTTTCACTGTCTGTACGGGACTGTCACCCTGTTTCGTCAACCATGCCATGCAGTATTCTCGAGGGGATATGCAGATTAGGTTTGAGATTCGTGAAATGAGGTCACCAAGAAATGGCACTGCCGATCAGCGGCTGTTGTCAGCTGCTGACGCGTGCCCGTGTTGTCTGATGGGTTTTTGCCCTGCTTATTCTGGAAGATAAGGCTTTTGTCAAGAATCGGAAAAAGTTCACCAGACAGGGGCAAGCGAAAGACACCAAGGGGCGGGGGGGGGGGAGCTGAGGAGAGGTTAAAAAGTCCCCCATATTGTTCCAAGCCCAGCTCATCGATTGCGAATTTCAGAAGAAGAAACCGATAGGAAATCAAATCAAAACAACTGATTCTCTAAAATAACACGTCGAACGATAAATAAACCGATCTCTCGATGAACGGCTGCGAAGAAGGACATTTGCAGGGGTTTTAAAACTGATTTAAGAATCGCCTCCTTCGTCCTCTCCTCGTGGGATAAGAACCTTGCTGTTGTGAAGCGATCGTCCAAAGTCTTTGCCTTGGTTATTCCAGCGACGCCCTTAATACCTTTCTCGCTCACAGTGTCGCAAACAAACACATCTAAAAGCTCTTGCCAGACGACGAGACAGGCCCATTGCCGTAGGGAGTTCGCTGTCTAGTTTGCGGAGATCCAAGGCGGTTCCCGTGCAGTGGAGATGGGGGGCGGGGGTGGGGGCAGCGAGGGCCAGCAGCTTAACGCAAGAGCAGAGAAAATGCGCGCAGCGTCACGGTCTTGAGTTCAAAACACCCGGGCGTCAGACCTGAAAACTCGCCGCTTTGAGAACGGCGGAAAAAAACGGCCGTCTTGGGACTGCAGCACCACGGGAGCGGTGTGTGAGCGTTTTTTTTTAAATGTGCGAAAATGCCGAATTTAACGACCGACCTGGGCTTGCAACACCCAGCAGGCCGAGCACGAACGTAAACGCAAACAGGAAATCCACGCACATGTTGATGCAACTGCACTTTTCCAAGCGGCGAGGAAGTGTGTTAGAAGGTCACGGACGACCCTCACTGCCAGGAAAGGACAATCGAAATAAAAGCTGTTGTCTTTAGTACCAGGCTGAGCTGAAAACTGGCGTCCTGGTTGCGCCTCCTATGAAAAAGTGATTACATTTTTCCTCAAAGTAGAGCTGGCGGGGCCAAGTTAATCCGGCATTTGTAGGCTGATAGATCCTGGGGGGAAAATAATAAAAATGCGACCAAAGCCATCGGAATAACTCACAGAGCTTAGGATGCTGTCTGTCTCTCTGTTCTCTCTTTTGCTTTCTCTCTCTCTCTTTCTTTCTTTCTTTCTGTTGTCTTTCTCTTCTTTTTCTCTCCCTGCCCCCCCCTTCTCTCTCTCTCACACACACACACACATCCTCCCTTGAAATGGGTCGTGGGCCCGATCAATGAAAAGTGAATCTGAATCTCTCTCTCTCTCACATTGAATTCTACCAGGGCGTTGGATCTATTTCGTCTAGCGGAGAAATCTGGTTCGTTTCGTATAGCACCAAACTGCCCGGTGCCACGCCAGCATTCTGAGATATTTCTAAAGTTCGGTGTTTAAAAGACGTTACCCCTCCCTGTCTCTTGACTGACATGGGTTTCCCCAAGCGCAATGAAAGGTCACCTGGCTGTGACGTCCTGTTGAAGTCCCGACATGCCGGCTGCTAATGCATGCAAATTTTTAGAAATGTCGGAGCCGGTATCTTTCCCATATGAGTTTGTTTCAGGCTCAGGCATAGGTAAATGAAAATACCGAGATCCTTGCAAAACGGGGTTGCGATAAGAAACTCTTTATTAATCTCACGTGTTTCGTCATCCCTGCTCGGTTTTACGGTGATCATTTCGTAAACATCGAGTCATCGATAATTTTCGTTTTGTTTCTGTGTCGACTTGTTGGTAACTTTTGGATATTTCTTTTGACTACATACGGGTACTATATGCCTTTAATATGTAGCCAATTGCCATGTTTATTATGTGTTGTCTTCTGCACTACACTGTGTCTGAATAAGAAGCATCAATTAGAAAACGTCACCACAAATTAATAATGGTTTCAAATCACAGTAACTTCTAGGCGCCACATGCAGGAGGACACAATGCGACAGAAAAGATTACGAAGTATTGGCATGTTTGAGCAACTTAAGTTTTACTTTGTTTTGAAAATATTAGTTGCGCTGATGCAACGTTTTGGCAACTGCCTACAGGGCAGCTTAGCCACCGCAGAAAGCTCTGTTATTAAAGAATATTGAGATGCGTTACAATGACTCCACGTTTTGTCTGGAAAATCCTCACGTTACCGAAATCCCTTGATCGGCCTGAGCTTGTCAAGATGACATGTTGAAAATGCTGGTCTTCATTTTAAAACAACAACAACAAAAACATCTGTCGCAGCAATGGAAGTAACAGCCGCTTTTCTTCAGCGTGTAGATAAATGTGTGATTTCTACGAATGAGAGAGCACACGAACACGTTTTCATGCAACGTCGAAATGGATGCCTGGTTGCCAGAACTGCACACGTGAATTGCAGAACTGCAGCTGTGTACAAATGAAGACGTTTTGCTGGTGTGGACCTTTGTTTTCTTCAAATTTTTAACAGTTGTGTAGTCACCGAGCCCAAGAATACTGGCATTTTTTACATAAACTTTCTGGAACATTGGGTTCTACTGACTTCATGCATGTACATCTCTCCTTGCGGACGAGGGAAAATATGCTACGGAACAATTATTTATTAGGAAGGTACAGACACACTGCTGTAACGTAGGAACCACACTGCAAGCATACCTCTTGAACACATTCTATTTTTTAATACGCTGTATTCAGCTGGTTAATTGAAGAATAAAAATTGGTTTCTTTCATTATTAGTTGTTTTAGCCGCCTCTATCACTAACAAACCCTCAACAGGCATTTGCCTACGGACACCTTCGTGTGCAGAATAGGTGGCGCCTGAAGACAATGAAACACGCCAAGACCCTCGACTCTTGCACACTCGGAGAAAATTTTGCCTCTTTCCTTTGTTCCCCTCTTTCTTTCTTTCTTTCTTTCTTTCTTTCGTTCTTTCGTTCTTTCGTTCTTTCTTTCTTTCTTTCTTTCGTTCTTTCGTTCTTTCGTTCTTTCTTTCTTTCTTTCTTTCTTTCGTTCGTTCGTTCGTTCGTTCGTTCGTTCGTTCGTTCGTTCGTTCGTTCGTTCGTTCGTTCGTTCGTTCGTTCGTTCGTTCGTTCGTTCGTTCGTTCGTTCGTTCGTTCCTTTCGGGTTCTATTTTCTTTCTTATCCTGGTATTCATCCACCCTCAACCCGCACGCCCCTATTTAAAAAGAATTTTTTTCGTTTTATTTTGTTTGGCCCCTGCTCTTACCGGTTGCCCAATGTAAAGCAACAAGCAGCTGGTATTAGCTTAATTTGTCGCGGGTAGAGTAAAGCTCCCTGGGCGATGTGCTGTGTTTTGCTGTGTCTTTTGTGCAAGATACGGCCAGCAAAATTTCGATGCGGAGAAAAGTACTAATGTTAAAAACTTACACTGATGATATGGTTCAACTTGATTAGGAAAAGGGCAAGTGGAAGAAAGCGTGATTTACAAAGCGATATTTTAAACAAATCTAAGAAGCGTTTGTAAAGGTGGCCTTTTAACAGGGCAAATCGCTGATCAGATGTCGCTTGGTGCGTAGCGCAAGATTAATTAGAGGGGGGAAAAAGACCATTTTAACGAGAAAAGTCCAAGAAACTGGAACCATTTCTTCTGTTTGTAACCGTTGGGCAGGGTAATTGTCGTGGAATTGTACGCCAAGGATTAATATATCCATGGACCTTAAACACGCACACGTGCGTGGGCTCGTAATTGAATGCATTAGCGCGTGTGTTCGAGTATGCGTGTGCATACGCGTGCGCGTGTGCATGCTCCTGCCTGTGTAGGTGCGTGCAGGTGCGTGCAGGAGGTCTGCGTATCTGCGGTGTTTCGCTGCGCTGCGTTGAAATGTGAACTCTGCAAAGAGGATGACCAAAGTATTTTTTAAGCTCATCCACTTGCCTCGTCTCTTGGCCTTTATATTTTGCCTGCTTTGCCGGATTTCTCTTATAAATTTTGCCTGTCAACTGTGCTGCACAAAACTGCTTGGTGCTCGAGCTATATGAAATAAAGGTGCTGCTCAGAGTTAAAAATTGTAAGTTCAAGTCTGTCGCTTGGACTTAACAGAATCACGCAGGTATTAAATATATTACGTGACGTGGCTCAAGTTATACATCGGCCTGACCCAGTGTGACCGTTTGTCTACGCAGGTCTACACAGATTACGAGGTGATACCTAAGCTTGAGTATTGCAGCAGTCATCACATGGAGATATGGCTGGGTTCCATCTACGCATACAAAGGTCTGCTTCTGGTAAGGCACTTTGTGGATCTCTACCAGTTTATCGTACTCTCGGTCTGTATCTGAACACGTAGTAAATGTCTTTCTTAGCCGGTTAAAAAAAAACCCTTGGCGGTGCTAGACCGAGGCTGGGTTGAAAGGGTGTATATGTCGGGTCTGAAGACATTAAAACACACATTAAGCCCACCAAGGCAGTAAAGCTTGGACCAGCTATAAGGATTCAGTTTAGGTACAAACATTTATCCAGTCCAGTTCGCTTGAACTGTAACCCGGGTTCCTTTCCCGAAAGACCGCTTTTGCACACAGAGGGCGTGCCCGTGTAACGTGCGCACTTACATACCTGCATACACCCTTACGACACGTGCAGCTGTCGCATTTGAGCAAAAGTACCTTCACGTATGTAATTATTTTAGCTTTGAAAAAGTGATAGAAAGTGGGATTCCAGAAATCTGTTTGTCATAATGTTATCGCGTTTGAAATGTGGTCCGTTTGCTGGTTTGTTTGTTTCTTTTTATAAACTTATGCACAGATGTTTTTTCTGCAGGTGCTTCTCACTAGAGTAAACACTGTGTGGCTGTTGTATTTTGTTTGCGATTTATTTAATATTTGTTTCCACGTTTTGCGTTGTTTACGGTAATATGCAGGCTGTTGTCTACGGTAATATGCGGGCTGTTAACTGTTCGCCCGGTCATACACAGGCGTTTGGCTGTTTCTTGGCCTGGGAGACACGGCATGTGAGTATCCCGGCTCTGAACGACTCGAAATACATCGGCCTCAGTGTCTATAACGTTGTCATCATGTGCACGTGCGGGGCTGCCGTCACCTTTATCATCAGGGACCAGCCGACTCACTCTTTTGTCATCATCGCCGTCTTCATCATCTTTGCCACCACTGCCACGCTGTGCCTTGTCTTCGTGCCAAAGGTGAGCAGTCTAGAATGGGGAAGGGGTTGGTTTAAATCTCTTCGTTTCGAGAGAAATTTAAAAAAAATTCCCTTTCCATCTGTTATTGTCATGTTCCTTTTTGTCCTCCTTCGATTTCTTTTTTATCCCTTCTTTCTCCCTTTATTTCTTCATTCTTTTCCCGCATTCCTTTTTCTGTCCTATAGTTCTTCGCTTTAACTGTAATTAATTTACCCTTTCTCTTGAAATATTTTCATCAAATTGTCAGCATTTTCTTTATTCATGAAATCTGAAGCAGCTCCCATTTTAATGAAAATTTAATGTTTTGTCCATAATCCTTTTATTAAGCTTTGTGAAACGTTACACCTTGAAAACAAGTATTATAAACATATATGTATTTATAATATATAGACGCACACTCATATATATGCACATTCACCCAAGCGCGCCCGCGCACACAAACACACATACACATACGCACACAATTACATTTAGAGTTTCTGCAGTTCTTTGTGTCTTGCTGTCAATATAACAATATGAATAAGTCTGTTTATAGGGCCCCAAATCAAAGAAAATGATTAAAGGCGCACTCTTCCGCACGCGCGCACGCAGTCACATGCAAACACAGGTACACACAAGGTACCCTGAAGTAGGCGTAGATGGGACAGGATGAAACCTGTTACGGCAGAGAGAAATTATGAGTTTTCAACGAACGCTTAAAAAGAAGAGGATGTAGGTAGCTTGCGGATGAAGAGAACCAAGCGGTTCCAGGTAAGTGGACCGAAGACAGAGAAAAACTAAAGGTGGTGAGGTTTTTGCGAGGAACACGAAGACAATAGGGGCCGAGTTTGTAGAGGAGCGGAGGCTGAGAAGGGGGATAGATCTGAAGCGCTAATGTGTAACTGTGTATTTTGAAGCTGTACAATCAATCGCTGGTGATGGGCAAAGCTTAGGCAGACTTTACAAGATGGCATCGAGTTCCTGTTCTCTGGTGCTTGAGGCAGATTCTGTAGAAGAGCCAGCTGACTGTGACCGGGGTAGTCACCGAAATTTGTTGAAAATAAGAAAATGAAACTCGGTCTTCAGTTTGTTACGTGAAGAAATCTGTCTTCACATAAAACCTGTTTGTGGAATGATTTAGCCGCCTCTCAAACTGCACCCACTAGTCTCCCGCCAGCTTGCCCGGAAGTCAGGCTGACGCTGCATCAGTGACGGCTCCCCAGTTGCAGTTATCTCCCTGACAGGTATAAGTTTCGCCGCATCAATCTCCCTCCTCCAGTGCCAGACAAATCCGCGCTTTAATCCGCGCGCCCAATAAGGCGAAAAAGGAGGCAGTTTTTATTGGCTGATCCCCTTGGCTGTAATGGGCTCCGAATGGTGACACATTGGTAGCGTTGTTTCCTGGAACCGCTTGCACGGATTCCTGCTAGCGGCTTGCTCCGATCCTAGCCCTGCTTATATGCATAATGAAGGTGGCGGCCAGACAGCCAGTGAACATCAATGGCTCGGCTGCCAACGGGCATTCATTTCTCACCCACTGACAAACACCAGCAGCTGAAATGAACGCTACTGTTTATGGTCACCTAGTGATAGCCTCAATTATTCGGATCTGTCATTTGCATAGCTTATTTTGTTTTGGAACAATTGCGCAAGCTCAGAGTATTCTTTGAGGGAGGTAACTTCTGTTTTACGTTCTCTTCATCATCGTCTTCCAGTTCTTTTGATGCAGTGTGTATGTGTGTGTGCTTTGAACGACAATTCTAACAGTACCAAGGATTCAACCAGTTTATTCATAATGTGCAACAAAGCATCGTTTATTGGTCTGATGCCCTTGAGGTTTCTAACCGTTAAACAGCAGACCAGTTTTCGTATTTCGGTTTCTGTCTTAAATATAAAAATAATAATCTGATTTTGTAACCACGTTTAAGATATTAAAAAAATGAAACAGAGTTGCTTACAAAATTGTAAACACACAAGATCGAATGTTTAATCCATATCTTTTCTCAAAAGACCTCTTTAGGATGGGTTAATATGCTGGTGGGGAGAGGAACGAAATGCTTTTTGGACAGGTCAAAATATAAATAGGGATGTGGTATCGATTCCTGTAAATGAGGCAGTATTTACTGAAAGCAGATATGTAAGCAGACTGTAAACGTATACATTCACTTGAAGAATCGATTTCAGAAATTTCACTTTCCATAAGCCGAGCGACTGAGGATGTTTTCGCTAACGCAAAACTCGGCTTGTATGCTAAGAGCAAGTTCGACATTTACGTGAGATACGCGTGTGCTAGCTATTGGGGTGAACGGAGCTTGCTCACTGTACTGTTATCTATTTACTGCAGATGACTGGCTTCTGCCTTCCACATCGTCGCCTGCAATACTGTGTACAGGCATTATAGACAGTAGCTCACATAGGAGACTTTCTGGATGTGAGTTTTACAGACTGAAGAAGATGAAAACTAGATGGAAGCAGCACGTCTACCTGACTGACTGACTGACTGACTGACTGACTGACTGACTGACTGACTGACTGACTGACTGACTGACTGACTGAGTGTTTGAGCCTGGCTGGCTGGCTTTGATCTGCAAGCCTTGATGGCCACATGCACACGTGACTTTTGTGTAGTTTGCAGTGCGCTGATGTGTCTTTCCGAAGCCGTTGATTTGACTTAATGTCGATGTTCATGTGGGAGTGGCAAGTCCTCCATTTGCCAGCATGCCAGACCGACTCGGACCCCGATGTCTTAGCCTAAAATGTTGTTTTTCAGCATCCCGAAATTTACGCCGTTGATGCCAGATATCCATCTGTTTCATCTTTGCGGGAACGCAGATGTCTGGGCAATGCTTCATTCCGCTGTAATGTGTTGGAAAGTAACCTTCCAACAGCGGCGGTCAGAGTGGTTGTGATGAGAGATGCCAGATGGGGAGATGGAGCAGAACAGGAAACTCTTTCTTTTCTTTCTTCAGTTAACACTGAGATCAGTTGAGGCTGCTTGAGTGGCGATTGTCATAAAGTTGGAAATATGACTTGCTGGTGACACTGAGACCCACGACGCCTCTGTGCCTTTTGTTGTTTTCCGTTTAAGTGCATGTCTCCGCTGATTATTTTGCATTATTGCTGATTATCTTCAGAAGACGAGGGACCTCGGACAGCGTGAATAGAGCTAAGATTATTACGTCATTTTTTAAGGAGATCTTGTTCCTGCGTCTTGTCTAGGGGAGCTGAGCACAACGGAAGCCGGGGGCCGGGGTCTTTAATATAAAACGACGGAACTAAATAAAGCAGCACAAAATCAGAAATAAGGAAGGAAATATGGAGATTTCATAGCACCCACGTACGCCAAGGAATCCACCTAAAAGTTTTTTTTTTTTTCTCTCTCGCTCTGTCCACGATTCGCCGTCAACATTTGCATACATATTGCTTCCGGTGCACGTTTCAAACGAGGCTGTGATCTTCAGCTTGTGATTTGTTTTTCGTGTCTCGTGATGCGTGCTAAGTGCATTCGCACGGTGTTGGCGATAGTGTTCAGTCTTCTGTGCTGTGAACGCAACTGTCTTTCAGGGTAGGTCTCTGACAGGGTAGGTCTGTGACATGGTGGGTCTGACAGGGTAGGTCTGTGACATGGTGGGTCTGACAGAGTAGGTCTGTGACATGGTGGGTCTGTGACAGGGTAGGTCTGTGACATGGTGGCTCTGTGACAGGGTAGGTCTCCGTGAGGGTAGGGGCTACTGATAGCTTTACGCCACTACCTATATAGCTCTCGCTAGGACACACACACACACAGCATAGTTTTCTGGCAGCTGGTGGTGAAAGATTATTGAGTTCCTTGATATTGGCTCTGACTTCACGATGCTAGAGTCTGTATGGCTGTCTGGTTGACCGGTTGTCAGAGATTTATCTCCGTTGGTTCGTTTCCAAATTTCTGTGTACTCCCAGTGTTTGCATCTCGAGCCATGGCTTTGTCATCTCCACCCTCAATCCCTTCTTTCTTTTCTTTCTTCCTTCTTACTTGCTTTCTTTTCTTTCTTTCTACCTTCCTCTCTATATTTCTTCCGTACTTTCTTTCTTTCCTTTCTTTCTTTCCTTCCTTCCGTTTATTCTTTCCTTCCTTGTTTTCCTTCACTTCTGCTTTGTTCTGTCTGCCATGCGTCTGTACGTCCATGTGTCTGGTTAATCTGTATCTGCAAGGCGCATGAATAACCAACTGTCGATGCGCATGCGCTGTAATGGGCAGATCATCCAGCTGAGGAGGGACCCAAAGGGGGAGGAGAAGAGAATCAGGGCCACTCTGAGGAAGCCGTCGCCTAGCTACAGTCTGGAGAACGACCGTTTTCAGCAGCAGGTCAAGCTCACCACAGAGGAGAACCGGAGACTCCGGGGCTTTCTGGAGCAGGTATGACACGTAACTGGTTTTTCTGACCAGCAGTCCATGGAGCAGGTATGACTCGTAAACTAGCTCTGAGCAACAGTCTATGGAGCAGGTATGACTCGTAACTAGCTCTAAGCAGCAGTCTATGGAGCAGGTATGACTCGTAACTAGCTCTGACCAGCAGTCTATGGAGCAGGCATGACTCGTAACTAGTTCTTCTGACCAGCAGT
>SMGT01013579.1:25006-37061 GCA_004794575.1 Lanistes nyassanus
TCTATGGAGCAGGCATGACTCGTAACTAGTTCTTCTGACCAGCAGTGTATGTCGTACGTCACGCCAGCCCTTTGATCGCGTCATTTGTAAACATGGCTGGATACATTTGAATACATTTGTGTACATTTACAGTTATATTGGTCAGCAATAAGAACTCCGTAATACCGCAGACAAAAATATTCGTCTGTGGATGGAAATAACTGTCATACTCCGTTAACACCCGCCTCATCCCTGTCCGTGTCATGTCTTTGCATTCGCCGTTGTTCCCACTGCCCACAGAAGGCCAAAGAGCTTGAGCACTTGCTGGAACAGCTTGGAGAGGAGGGTTGTGCACATTACGGACACATGCGGTCCGCCTCGGCTCTCCACAAAAAAATCTTGGAGCTCCGGACAGCGGACGTGTCCCCCAGTAAAATATCGAGAAGTGAGTTTTTTTCGTCCTGTCTTTGCATGCTTCTGTCGTCGTTTGTCTCACGCACCCCTCCTTTCTCTCTCTTCGGTGTCCCCCTCTACATTATATTACTGTCCCTTTCCTGTCTGTCTGTCTGTCTACATCGCCGTCCGTCCGTCTGTCTGTCAATCAGTTTACTGATTCGTCTATCATTTTCTTGCTTGCTTGGTTCCTTCCTTCCTTTCTTTCTTTCTTTCAGATGCAGTTTGTAATATCTTTCTACATCTCTCATTCACGTGGTCACAAAGCTGTCCTACTTGTGATCATGCATTTTAAATAGTTTAGAACCTAAAACTCGAGAAAAACACTACTTTTTTCAGTTCGTCAAATCCATGAACATAATCGTAAACTGAACTCTTTATATCCAATTTTACAAAGTTATATTCTACAGGACTCGTGCACGTACAAAATTCGATTACCATGATAGTTTGCTTAGCTGTTGTCATAGCAAACAAGTTTAGCAATGGAATGGTGATCTTTTAGTAAAAACGCCTTCCTTATCTTTTAATGCACAAGATTGTCAAAGCCCAACCCCATCCCTATACCTCCCCGCCCCCCCCCCCCAAAAAATAAAATGATTTCCATCAAGAATTATTCAGGATTCTGGACAGAAAATGAGAAGAATTCTTCAAACCGGTCGGAGGTTGAATCTGTTATTGCAGCCTCTCTTTCCTTTCCATGAATGAACACGCTGTCACCTCATGGTGGTATTTGTGCCATTTGTTTACAACTCATCTCCGGGGGCTCCGTCTAGGACGCGCGCGCGCACACACACACACACGCACACGCAGGCATATGCACACACGCACGTACGCGCGCGGACGCAATGGGAGAGTAATAGAGATTTCTCTCTGTTGAAGAAAAAAGACTCTCTAATTAGGAACTTAATTTAGTGGAAGGGGCATTCACTCCTAGGAACTCATGAAGCAGAAACTGCGACAGAAATGATACTTTCGGCGACTGGCGGGCGCTGCAAATAGCGAGGCTGTCAGACGAACATTCTCAAAGCCAACACCCAGACAACATATAAGACTGTTCTTGCCTTCAGTCGTGCTTCCTGCAGAGAACTACTTTCTCTTGCCGCATCATTTGACGTAATTCCTTCAGCCCCAGCGCCTTCATCTTCTGGCCCTACAGCCAGGAGCTCAGTATTGAAAAAGTGACCTTTTATGCTCAGAGATATTGCCCATCCCTTGTGGATCGTGCACATTTGCTTCTCGTAATGTGGCTTGCCGCTTCTGCACCCAATTTACCTATCAGATGGCGCAGAACTCTAATGAGACAATTTCGTGTTGCTAACAGTATCTTCTGTTACACGTGCACACTAATAAAGACCTGTCTGGTGGTCTGGGTCGCGAGAGGCACGGAGAGAGATATGTCCAACAGACTGGAACAAATAATGTCGGTTAACAGCTGATGGTTAACACCATAATGTTAACAAATAGACAGTAAAGCGCTTAACTGTACTTTTCTTTTTCTGTACAGTTTAGTCGCCCTTTGTTGCAGCGTCCAGCCATTCCGACATTGATCTGACGTCAACCGCGTCCGACATCAGCGACATGACGTCATCTCTGTTGATGACAGACTCGCCCCCTGGCAACCGGCAGCTGAAATCGCGAATACTCAACAGCCGCATGTACGTGGAAGCCATTGAGATGGCGGAAATGAGGTAAGCTTGCTTCGCGCTGTTCTTGCGTGCCTGCTTGTGTACCTGGGGGGTGGGGGTGGGGAGCGGTGCCCTGTCCAGCGTCTTTCCTAATCCCGCTTTGGCTGTTGATTCAAACAAACAGATGCGCGCGAAAGACTTTGGCGATAATGCTGTGCTAGCATGAAACTTTAAACGAACCTTTCATAACATATTCTCCTCCAAAACTGCGGCTTTTCTTCTAAAAGGGAGCAGATGGAAATCTTTTAATCGACCGGGTTGCCTCTTTTGCCGTGAAGTCCAGGACAGACAAGTCCTTCCGGCGCCAGCGTCATTACAGCCATGCCACTGGAGGACGGCAGTCGAATGCCCTGTCAATTTCTCTCCATGATGTTTGTTTAAGAGACTGCTTCGTCACGAGACACCCTCCACGTCTGCTCTCTCTGCTTTGATTTTGAAGAAACAAAAAAAAAAAAAGAAAAAAGAAACGGCCTGGGTTTTGTGGGTTGAATTGAAAGTGGGTGGCATACTCACATAATCGAAGGAAATCTGAGATCTTTCTGTAGATGAATCATGTTGTTCCTGCGCAGTTCGCCTTAGATATTTGCTAAAACTGGCCTTTGACCTTGTTCAGAACATGAGGCTGCGTGTGTCTGCTTTCAACTTCCAGAGCAAGATAACAGCGACTTCAATTTTCCTGTTCGTTGCTTGGTTTGCGTCCTGTCTGTGGCGTCATTTCTCGGGGGTGTCTACGTTTCGATTTCTTTGTTCTGTTGTTTTAAGTGTGCGATTTCGGTGACGATGCATAAACAAATGCTCTGTAAGCGAGTCACTACCCACATGATGTATTTAAGCACAGAAGAAACGCGTTTGTCTGTTACACACGCCGAAATTTGGACATTCGCGCGTTCTGCGCACGTTTCCTTGTTTCCACATTTACTCAAGATGAAGATAATCTCCCTCTTGACGTAAGCTCACAGTCTCAGACCGCTATTGGCATCCTGAAAGCACCAACGTCAATTATTGTGTAGCTCGCATCCTTATCCTTCATCCGAGCTGCGGGATAGCAGCTCGTCACGACTTGGAAACGTTTGTTCTTGTTACCCAAGGCAGATCAAATGAGGCTTCTTTCATCTCGCTCTTGTTCTTCCAGGCGAAAGTCTTCCAGCACTATTCCCCCGCCTGCTGAAGAGGAAGTTGAAGAAGAGGATCCGTTTGGAGGGGTGTACCTCGGCCCTTCTGAACCCCCTCCTAAACGTCAGCCTTCTTCGTTGATGAAAAACAGGTAAGCTCCCTTTCAACGTTGCAAATCCAAAAACTTTAGTTTTCGGGTACGCGGCCCTTTAACGAAGGTTTCGTGCTCAAAAGGTGGTGCATAAAGGGCTAAGGAATGCTTGCATTCCACACAGGTTACTATAAACGTCATTCTGACGTCATCAGCGACGCCCGTTGCACCTCGATCGTGATTTGTAGTGTAATTAGCAATGGCCAGCATTAATTCGTGTTTTCGGAACAATTAGCAATGTAATCCTCGATAGCCAGACGCTGAAACCTTGCTGTCTGGACAATTTCATCCAGTGGCGTCCACATGCCCCGTGAAGCTGTTGCTTAATACCCAAGAATTTATAAAACCGATTCGAAAAAAAAAGAATGTGCGTGTATGTGTGTTGTGCGTGCGTGGGTTCGTGTTTGTGTGTTACAGCACGGCAGACCAGCAACAGCATCAAGTGGTGGCAGCTCCCACCCACGTGTACGACGGTGGGGGTCGAAACCGCCGCGATTTCCAGGTGTACGATGAGTTGAACCAAGAGCGCACTCACCACATCAGTGTGCCTAGCTTCATAGGTGAGGCGTTTGTCTTGTCCTGTCCCCGTGTGTTGGGCGCGTCGTCAACCGTGGGTCCAGGCGGACACCCAGCACGTTATAGCACTGTGTCTGTGTGGCTGTGTACATAAGCATGACATCAATGTCAGACACTGTACGTGCAGCGTTTTCAAAACCGCCGATTTTTTGGATCGTGTGTTTGTTTCCTGGCATGGCACGAATGATCTCAAGACACTGCATGTTCTGAAAGTATTGGCCAGTCGTTTTTTGTTTGCATGGAATGATTGCACGATGTTGTGGATTCTCGTTGGTGTGAAATGGTGTGATTTCCTTTTCTGGGACTATCTGGTTGGGTGTGTGATATGTCTATAAGGTAACTGTTAGTATTTAAAAGAACAGTTCTATAAATGGAGATTTATTGACACTACACTCTATATATTTTAAACACCAAATACTTGTAAAAAGTGTTAAACCAGGTGCAAAATATGCGTTGCGTGTGTAAATAGTATGTAAGACGTGTGCTGCATGTGTTCTAAGTGTTTTTAGCATGTCTGTACTTGACTGAACACGTGCTAACGCAGTAACATTGTCGATTTTCAGTAGAAATCCTATCTTAACTCACACTATCTCCTCACTATACAATTCGTGAAAAATAGTTCGGTTACATTCAACTTATTTGTTTATAAATTATCTTGACCTTTTTTGATCAAATACAATTTTCGTTTCTTACGCAGGTCTTTGTTTTTGAATTAGATTAAATTTGGATCGCTTGGTTGTAATCTTTCCTAATCGCTACAATTTTAAAAATATGAACAAGCTTATTACAAACTTATTAAAGTACTCAAAGGGTTTGTGCAGTAGTTTTGTCTGGAACCTAACCGATATTATTATGCGTAATAGAAACAGAGAAATTGGAGATAAATATGCTTGTTCCAATTACTGATAATGGGCTGGTCTGCTAGCTGCCATCCAGCCACCAGGTGGCGAAAGTGCTCAAAGACGTAGCAACTGATAACTTCCTTTGTCGACATCGGTCACTAAGCAACGTTTCTGGGGTATTTTTGTTTCTTACGACCGCAAATCTTCTTAGATGGCAGTAAATTACGGAAGCTGGACTACAGACGCGTTAAAAGCTGAGCTTTGACGACTGAATGGAAGGGTGCCAGGGCGACAAGAAGAAATGATACAGGGGCAAGTCATTATCTGTTCTAGACTGCGACAGTCACAGTAGATCCTTGGCCCTAATCTACTACTAGTAGTAATACCAGTTACTGCTTCGGGGCTTGGTCCGGTTAGAATATAGTTGTAGAACTAAAATACATTAGGTTCTGTTAGAATATAGTTGTAGAACTGAAACACATTAGTTTGGTTAGAATATAGTTGTAGAACTAAAGTGCATTAGGTTCTGTTAGAATATAGTTGTAGAACTGAAACACATTAGTTTGGTTAGAATAATGTTGTAGAACTAAAATACATTAGGTTCGGTTAGAATAAAGTTGTAGAACTAAAATACGTTAGGGTGATATTCAGTGTTATTGGAGTGTATGTGGTCAGACGACTTATTGCAGTGTTGATCTATTAACACTTCGCGTTGTTATGCCTTCCAGCGCTTTCGCCACCTGGTGGATGGGTCAAGAACAGGAACAGCTCATTGAAGGAGAGGAATTAAAGTCTTCTCCTTGTGAGCAGGGAATAAAGGAAAAGGAGTAATTAAAGTGATACGTCGTTTTAATGAAACCTTTAGTGAAGTGCCATTAAGCTATACCTGTGTCGAGATGCCTGATACCTCCCGTAAGCTGGAAGATATTGTCTACTCCCTCCCCCTCCTCCCGTCTGCAAACAAGTAATCAGAAATGTAACGTTTTACCAAGAAAATGCTAGGAGATGAGGCGGTAGGGATGAGCGATCAGAAAGGTGAGTGGTGGTGTCGGGGTAGTGGGGTGCAATGGAGTTCAGGGGCACGTAACCCGCCCAAAGAGCTGTCTAAGCAAATCTCACATCCGGCATGCGACAGGCCCAGTGCAGCTAATGTTGCGTGGACTGCAGCTAATGTTGCGTGGTGCTCTGTGAACAAACTGCTGCACAGCGCACCAAGAGGGGAACACGAGGCGTCGGACAGGAGACATGCACTGGGGATTTTTTTTCCCTATCATTATGCCTCGGCTACACAGCCTTTGCGGTTACCCGATTCCATTAAGTCTCCCAGTTTATCGGAGCGACCTTTTTGAATGTAGTAGTAAAGTTACGAGGCTGAGAAAACGTAACAAGAATATGCTTCGTACCAGCGGTGGTGTCGCCCATTCAGCCTGCGTTATGTGCGACAGAGTTTATACGGGTAAGCAGAAACGCGTAACATGCAACCCGGGCCAGTTGTTTGTCTTCACAAGCCTTTGGCTGCTGTAGAGCTCTTCTGGCCAGCTTGCGTACTGCGTTAGGGCACTGTGGAAGTACTTACTTTTTATTATCTTGGCCCCGTCGAAGTTAGTTGTTATTCATACTGCTACTTTTTCCTTCTGCCTGTCTACATAATTTAAAAATCCGCTGAAGTAAATTAAATCCTCTCCATGTGAATGTTTATGGGACCAAGATGGGAGACTGTCACGACTATTATAATTTTATTAGTTGGCAGCTGCATGAAAATTGCTTTTCAATCACCATTGCCTGCATGCATGGCTGACTTTTCGGAATTACGAAAGCCTTTTTAATGTGATGTCGGAAACGAGTGTGGCTAAGCACTGTTGTCTGTGAAGTTTTCTGAAATAACATTGTGCAAGTCGGTTGATGTGTTCGTTAAATAATTCCTGTGACTTGGCCGAAGCGGCGGAAGTAGAAAGCGCATGATGACGTGAGCTGTTTTCCATCCAGCAGAAGATGTGGAATGTTTTGATTGGAGCATGCCAGCCGTGAACCATTGATGATGATGATGATGATGGTGGTGGTCTGGTGGTAAATATTGCACGCCAATGTTGTGCTTTACTAGCGGGTAGCTTCTTGAAGTTCACGTATGTTCCCGTGTGGGCTAAGCAATTAAATTTGCTCCAGTCTGCAATATAGGTACACCGCCCCTTCCACCCTTTTCTTTCTTTCTCCCCTCCCCACTCTCAATTTTTTTTCTGAGGCGTCTAGATGCAGACAGTTTGCACCACCATCTAAAGCCAGCGATCTGTTATCTATTTCACACCTGTAACAGCAACAGACTGGAGCAAGTTGTCGCTTAATTTTCTTTTCTTGTCCTTTTTTGACTAACACAACTAATATTTGACAATCAGCCAGTTTTGTCTCCAAAGCAGCATTTTACCATGTCTGCGCGTAGCACTAAACAGCACGTGCGTAGAAAAAAGCGATCTTTCTCTAAAAAACCCTCTTTGCTACCAAAGTCCAACAGAAAATTTCTAACGTCTTGAAGACATACATAGAAAACATAGAAATACATAACAAACTAACACATCCTTAAATGTGAAAGAAGACGAAGTTAGAAACGGAAAATAAAAAGCGCTAGCTGAGATCGGCTTTGCTTTTGCCAAAACACTGAATATCGCGATGGTTAGAGCCGAACCGGAGGTCAGACCGGGTATACCTAATGACATACCTGCAAAAGACCAACAAACTCACGATTGTGTCATGCAATACGCGAAGCAAGACTGGCTCTTGTCATCAGAACTTGCCATCGCCTCACCTCCCGGAGGCTTTGAATCTACTACCCGTAAGCTGCCAAGCCTACTAACCCACTAACCTACTAACCTACTAACCAATCTGGCTGTTTCAGACCATGAAGACTTCGACCTCTCCAGATCTCTTCTTTCGTAACTATGCATGCGTTTTGCGGTATGTGATGCGTCACGGGTCTCCCTCTACATCCCATAGTCTGTCTGCTAGACGCGTGACCCTTAGCCTACATTTTTAAGGATTAAATGTCGCCTAATATATTTTTCTGAAGTGTTCCAATGACCTATTTTTACTTCTTAGGAACTCTCTATATGTCACTCTTTCGCCCTTATTTAACCTCTCCATCCCTCTTTTCATCCATCTTGTCTTCTTCCCCGTTGTCACTTTTTATACCCCATGTTTGTTTTTAGTACTTTCCTATTCCTATTTTTCATTTTTTTGTGTTTAAGTTAGTTTTTTTTTTACTTTTGATGTTCAGTCGCTGTGACAAGTTGTCCTAATATTCTGGGAATCAGTAAATGTACTCTGTATTCTCACAGCACGTTTCAGTGTGTCGAGCTGTATTCTCACAGCACGTTTCACACGAGCTGTATTCTCACGGCCCGTTTCAGTGTGACGACTGGAATACTATACACTCTCTTTCCTCTTCCATACCGGGGGCTACAGTTTTTCTGAAACGGGTTCAGTCAGGACAGTTATATGTTCTTTCTGGGTTATCCATTTTCTGTTGTCGTTATACGAATCGATGTGCCTGGTAATTATCTTCTGGGGCTTTTTTTCATTATTTGACGCACTCTTATCTTAGGGATCGATTTCTGATTTGTAGTTTGGTTTTTTTCCTGTCTAAGCCATTTTCTACCCCGATTTCTGATATCACTGTTTTACAATTTGCTGTAAACTTTGTGTAGCCCATTCCAGTTTATGGCAATGCATTCTAATTGTTTATTCATAAATTACCTACAGTTGTTGATATTTTATTGATTCATTTTCAATATTTTTGAGATTAAAAATGTATATGGCCCGGTCATTTGTTTTTATTGAAGAGTATGAAATAGGCAAGGTTATTCGCTCATTCATTCATTCGTTTTTTGGTTTGTTCGTTCTTTCGTTTGCTTGTTCATTCATTCATTCATTCATTCATTCATTCATTCATTCATTCATTCATTCATTCATTCATTCCAATAATTCGTTCGTTAGTTAGGTAGTTAGTTTGCTTGTTCTGTTCTTGTTATTTTTTGAAATAACAAACCTCGCTTGTTATAATCGTTAAGTTTGTTTAGCATGGGGTAAGTACAACTTTCTTGATAGCAGTCAAATAGGTTTTGCTTTGATTATTTAGCTAGGTGTAGCCTAGTGTTATTTTTTTCGATGCTCAGCTTCTGAAGACATCATTTAACAACGCTATCATTTGTTTATAGTTGGGGGGGGGTTGGTTAAGGTATTTACTTTGTGTATTGTACGACATTTAGTTTTTAAAACCCTTACCAGGCCTCTCATCAAAGACCACAGCGCCCCCTGTTCGTCACGCCAGATCCACCCGGCGTCAGAGCGCTCCGCTTACCATCTGGCCAATCTCGGAAAATAGCGAAGGCGAGGATGGCCATCTCTCTCGCCCAGACAAACCACAGGAAGGGACGACAACCACGCAAGGAGGGGAAGCTATCCTGAGCGCAGGAGATCCTACAGAGCAGGATTGTGCAAATAGCACGTCAAGCATGGGAGGGGAAAATCATCTGGGGGAGGTGGAAAACGGAAAGGCCCAAGCTCCAGTTTCACCTTACATCAAAGAAGCAGCTTCTGACGATTTCAAGGAAGGGGACAGAACTCTGGCTGCTCGTACAGGGGAGACCACTGATCTCGCTGATGCTGGTGAGGTTGACGTTGGTGGCAGCGCTGAGTCTTTGAATCCAGGTCTCCGTGAGCCCGTCCCGTGCAGCAGCACTTCAGACAGCTCCGAGTTGTCCCTTGCCAACCTCTTCTGTGAAAGCGTCGATGAGAGTGAGAGCACCGCAGGGCCTGACCTTGACGAAATCTCTGCAGATGTTCCTGTTGATGTTTCTGTTGAGTGGCGACCAGAGCAGTGCCAAGAGGAGACTATGTTTGCCGGCACGGAAGTCAACCCAGGTGAATCAACAGGCTGCGCCAGTTCTCAGAGGGAAGATTCCATAGTGGACAGTGTACCAGCCTGCAGCTTCCTCGAAGCAGAAGGTCGTGTGGAAGCGAGCGAGGAGAGTCCTAGAGGGCAAAGGGCGTTTGAAATCGAGGCAGTGCGTGATTCTGGTTATGCTTCTACGCCTACAGCCCCAGACGCTGTGCCTTACGTGCTGGAAGCAGACGACACCAAGGGTTCTGTTCCGAGCGGTGTTTCGGCGGATGACATTTCCTTTTTGAGCAGTGTGCCGGGCAGTGAGATTTCAGAAACCAGTGATGTACCTGTCATCGCTAACCTTCATGAGGATGAAAATCATCAGCACGTGATTTCTAATGAGGCCGCTGAGAAGGCGAATCAAACTCATCTCTTAGACGGATCTGCTGTTGAACAAAATCACGTTCATGTAAGGGACGATTGCTTCGGACATGCTTTGCTTGAAAGTTCCCCGGCAGATAACATACACGCCGAGCAGATCTCTTGCCAACGTCCGCAGGACTCCCCGAACATTTCGCCCACCCCAGACGGTTCTCCACAAGACTTTCCTACCGAGATTACTCCCCCTGTGCCCTCCTGCCGAGAGGAAACGCCTGGTCACCACAAAGCCTCTAGTTCCCAGCAAGTTCTCTGCTGTCACGTGACCTCTTGTCCTGAAGACCCACATCGCTGCCATCGTGACCCCTTTAGCACAGACGATGTCTTCCATGAACACCGCACGCCGTTACCTAGTCACGTGAGTTTCTCGAAGACTGCACACCTGTCACGCCAAACTGTGACCTCAGAGACAGCCGTACAGCCTAGACACCTACGTGCACCTCAGGGACTTCAAGACCACCCTGAGCCCGGCAAGCTAACGCCCCTCACAAGATGCGAGGACACCGCTAGAAGTACCGGCCACGCGGGACTGGGATTCTCGGTGCAGGTGTACCCAGAGCAAAAGACTCAGGGTCACCTGGACCCAAGGCCTTCAGCCGTGTCCGAGCACAAAGCCCTAGACTCGAGCAGGGACGCTAGGACAGGGGAAGGCACTGAATCGATGGCAAGGGACGGCACTCATTCGACCCTGGAAGACGAAGACGAGGAGTTCTGGGCTTCCCCGGCCTCGGTGCCGATGGTGCAGCCTTCGCCAAACCAACGCGTGACGTTTAAGTGTGACGTCATAGAACATTTATAACATTCCGACATAATCTTTACATCTCGCAAATGTTCTGGTGTGCAAATGAAACTCGGCTGCATGAGAATCTTTATCAGCCTTACGTATCACGTCGTCAGTCATACTTGTGCTAATCATCGGTTCATTTCACGAGTTGATGTACAACGCTATAAAATTTCAGACGGTGGTTTGGCGAAGTTTTGATAGAAAATTTTTATCTAGTCATTAATTCGTAAAATCTTGACAACCCTTGTAGATTTTTTTTCTCTGTGGTCTTCATTGCGCACCTACGCAAACAAGAGACACCTGTTTATTGCATTTCGTTATTTGTGCGCATTAAGTGCGTGTTTTGTCTTTGTGTAAACGCACATTCTTACATAGTGTTGAGTACCAGTGACCCTATGACCCTCAGACCAGTCACCAAGTCACTTTTCTGTTGCTCACCTCCACACATAACCAAGAAAGTCGAAAAAAAAACAGGCAAATGTCTATATATATATATATATTCTATAGCAATCAAAACAAAATTCGATGGTAATTAAAAGATATATTCCTGGTAGTAAAAAAAATTCAATGGTAGTGAGAAACCAAACATTTTAAAAGTTCGCCTTCAACACACTGTGACCATCTTCCGCCGTTGGCATTGTTTTGACCCAGACCATGCAGACCTCTGTTGCCAGCAGATACAGTGGACAGGACTGCAGCAGTCAAGAGTTTCAATTTAGTCGCGCACGCTTTTTCACAAAATCGCACCCACTAGTAAACAGAGGGACAGAGAAAAGGCAGGTTGAGGTTCGAATAACAGGTAGGCCTACAACCCTGGTGAAACTTTGGGTTTAGAGTCGAATAAACATGTACATCCCTGGCGAAACTTGGAGTTTAGAGTCGAATAAACATGTACAGCCTTGGCGAAACTTCGAGTTTAGAGTTGAATAAACATGTACAGCCCTGGCGAAACTTCGAGTTTAGAGTCGAATAAACATGTACAGCTCTGGTGGATAGTAGGGTTTAGGGTCGAACAAACGTACAGTTCTGGTGAAAAGTACGCCTCATGGTCGAATAAACATGTACAACTCAGGTGAAAAGAAGGGTTCGGAGTGAAATAGCTGTGACGCTGGAAGCTGGTAGGAGGCCACCATCTTCCCGTCACATGCCGAGTGCATGAGG
>SMGT01013579.1:37483-93780 GCA_004794575.1 Lanistes nyassanus
GCGAAACTTGGAGTTTAGAGTCGAATAAACATGTACAGCCCTGGCGAAACTTGGAGTTTAGAGTCGAATAAACATGTACAGCTCTGGTGGATAGTAGGGTTTAGGATCGAACAAACGTACAGTTCTGGTGAAAAGTAAGCCTCAGGGTCGAATAAACATGTACAACTCAGGTGAAAAGAAGGGTTCGGAGTGAAATAGCTGTGACGCTGGAAGCTGGTAGGAGGCCACCATCTTCCCGTCACATGCCGAGTGCATGAGGAGTCAGGCCAGTGGGGCAAAGCGGGTGCCCCTACCTCTATGTCATAGCAGGTTCAAAGCGACACATTAATGTTCTCTTGTAAATGGATACAATGCCCTGCGTGTCTGTTTATCACACTTTAAGCCAAAGAAGGCGCACGTCTGGGCAATATTGCTGTCTTCACCTCTTGATCTCAACCTGATTGCCAGCGGGACGTTGGCGTCACTATTAATTCCCTCCGTGGGTTTATTTCAATTTTATATTGTAAAGTTCAGCAGTGCTTGCCACTTTGTCTTGACGATCAAGTAAGAAGGCACAGCAGTTAGACAGATATCCTTATTCTGTACCGGGAACATGAACACAACATGCAGGTCACATCCCCATTTTTCTCCACGGGTTTGAAGCTTGAAAAAGCGCAACAAAAAACTGGAGCCAATAAAAATACAATATTACATAAAATATGCTAATCTCTTAGGGTCTCCACTGAAAACGTTCCAATTTCCTGAAAGATCTTTACTGCCTATATCCTCACCCCTCCCCTAATCCCCCCCACCCTAACCCCTACCCCTAGCTCCTACCCTAACCCCACCCCTCACTGTTCCCTTAACTCCCCTCCTCCCGAAACACACTCCCTCTTCCTCCCGCCCCCGGAAAGACCTGCGAAATATAGCTCGTCATTTGATTGGCTCCAGTGAATTGGAGCTCTTACGTGCTGCTGTCCAAGCGAGCTGATCGTGCTTTCCGGAGCACGTGCTTGCGGTTTGTCACTCATAGCGTCCAACATTCACAACAGCCGTTAAAGCTGCTGTTATCAGCTTATCTGCACAAGGAGTTTGAAGCGTTAGGAATATGATGTACGTTACCACTGCTGTACTACACATGTCGTCCTCATACTGCGACACTTCTGGTCGAAAACTCGAGCCCTCAGCACCACGTCAGCCTTCCTCTCAGAGACACCCCCCCCCGACACTCCCATCACAGTCACATTACCATGCAGTCTTTCACTAAACTCGCCCCAACGTTTTTCTGATGTTTTCGTTTCCTTCAAGCATGGCGCATAATCCAGATTTCTTGTATAAGATACTTTTCACCGAGCTGAAGAAACTACCAAACGCTTTTAACATTGGCTTGTTAAAAAGTATTTCAGTAATCCTAGGAGACTGTTCCTGCGGGCAGGGGGGACACTCCATAAATTGTGTACTGTCATACCTGTTAACAGCAAAATGTGACATAAATTCAACCTGTCGCTCACTGAATGCTGCAATGTTTTTGCGTTCTCTAACCTTTCTGAAAATGTTACTGGAATACTCCTGCCTTTTTTCCCTCCTCTCCTATATTTTCTGATGGTGTGATCCACAGTTGGTGTCTGTATCCCATCCATGTACCGTCTATTTCAAAAATTTCAAAGACGGCTTGTATGAATTTCTTGTTTCTGGAGTTCCCGCTTTCCTTTTTTGAAAAAATAAAATAAAAGACGGTGTGTCTACCATTTCTTTTATTTCACGAAGAGCCTTGACCTCCATTGCCAAGCAGAAAACAGAAAACACATAAATAAACTGCAGGAACATGTCGGTGTCAGGGCAGTGGCAGTTTGTGGTGAAGTACGATATGAATAGACCTGGCTCCACTGATTTGCGACTTATTTCCAAGAAAAAAAACCCATGTTTCTCGAGCACAGAGTGTGTTACGAAGTGAAAACTTTTCCCCCCTTGGAGCCCCATTCACTAAGTATCCTTGCAACTTCGGCTGCCCTTGCATGACGTAATGAGCGCGAATCTTAAGCATGCGCAGTCATTGTGCCCGAAACTTTTGCGACAAGGCAACAGAAACACAGACATAGCGCCTTTTTGGCAAGAAATACATAGTTCAACGCACATTTTTCAAAGTGTGAAATCCGTCACTCCTGTCTTGCCCCCTCCCCCTCTTTCTGCAGAGAAATCGTTTGACAGGCTTTGTTTCAATGCGTTATTGTTACAAGGTGATCTCTGCATGTGTTCGTCTTATTATTCTAATACCCTTAAATATTCTGCCGTCTAAGACGGATTTTATCCTCGTTTCAACATAGCACATTGACTTGTTCATAAAGCTGCTGCTCCCAGCTTGATTGAAAACGATCCTTTTGCTTGTTTAATTCTAAAGTTACGTCCCTTTTCATTTCTGCACCTCTTGCTTGCCCGATCCTGTTCCAGCACGGGCGTATATAAGTATTGCAGCAACCACTGGGGTTTATCTCTATCACTGCACCGCAGTAGTTTAAGGGTGGGTGGGTGTTTACTGCTTAACGTCCAGTCGCAAACTTTCTGCATATCAGGACAGTGTTGCTTAGACAAAGTTAACGTGCTGCCACACGTTGGACTGCTGTCACAACACGGGCCTCAGTCCCACGGAGCTACACTATGCTGACGCCGGGGCAACTAGTCCTAGTAGTGTTCCCTATAGTGCCAGGCGTCTGCCAGGGCAGCTACTAGATTGCCGATTTTTAAGTTTTAGGTTTCGCTCGGCAGGGCTGCGAACCACTGACCTCTCGCCTCGGAAGCGGAGGTCTTAACCACTAGACCCCCGAGGCAGTCTAGCAGTAGTCTAAGACATTGCTACCCCACAGTTTGTGTTCCATCTGCTGCTCAGAATTTTAAAGTTGTTGATTAAAATGAAATGCCACAACTGTTATGAGTAGGTATTACTGCTGTCTGTTTAATAAGGTGTTTGTTTTTATCATTTTACTTGATTGTTTATATTAGTTTAATTATTTATTGTTGTTAATTAGATGCCCTTTTCCAGAATTACTTTTGTTGTTTTTAGGCTTGTATTATAATTGATGTTTGTGTTTGAAAAGGTTGGTAAGCAGTTCTTTTTATTAACATGCAGAGTGAGGTTGGTTGGTTGGCTGGCTGGCTGGCTGGCTGGCTGGCTGGCTGGCTGGCTGGCTGGCTGGCTGGTTGGTTGGTTGGTTGGTTGGTGGGTGGGTGGGTTTGGGCGGGTTGGGGGATCGGTCGGTCGGTTGGCTGTACTTCCGTTTTTCTTAATAATGTTATTGGCTTTGTGATTTTCATCTTTAAATGTTTCTTGACAGAAACGACATGTAAAAAGTGTATATGTGCGAAAGCCCTCTGAAAGCCGCTGTACCTTTCAGCTTATTTTAACACATTATATCTCACTGCATTATTACTGAGGGGAATCTCGCGTTTTTTCTCTGTATTTACAAGCTATGTTTTGAAAGATTGTTTTCTTTCCTTTTTAAAGAAAATAATATCTGTTGTGAGAAGTGTGTAATGTTGGGAGTTGTGTGTGATATTTAAAATATTCTTGGTCTTTATTTGAAAGTGTTGACTCTATTCCCTGCAGTTCTCAACCATGTACACATAAACCCGCCTACGCACAGGAATTCCTTTTTGCCACATTTTGCCTGTACTACATTTATGGCTTCAAAAATTAAACGCTTACACCAGCTGCCGATACACGGCACTTTCGTTTCTATCGTATGTTGTTAAAGTTGGTTCAATAGTTGTCGATCAATCTCCCTGTCCGCCTTCCTGAATCTCTGTGGAAATGGAATTTCATTTTTTATCGTCTCGTTATCCTTTTCCTGTACGTGCCTGTTGTAGATTTTTCTCTGGTTCTCTTTCTATCTTTAATGCTGTCGCTTTTTTGTTTCTGGGCGTTGCCCACTGGCGTGACCTCTGTTAAATTATCCCCTTCCGCATTTCATGTTCTGTTACCCTTAATACACTGATGTATTGAAAAGTGACTATACATTTATTTGTGCAAACTATCATGAATACAGTTTTTTTTTACCCACACGTGGAATGTTTATTCATTATTGAGAATCTGCAAGAGACAAATATGAAAAATATTTCAAGTTTTGGGACAGTTAAGATCTCAAGCATAGTAAACATGGTCTCTGTCTTTCCGTGTCTCTCTCTGTCTGTCTGTCTGTCTGTCTGTCTGTCTGTCTGTCTGTCTGTCTGTCTGTGCGACCTTATGCACCCATGTGTGCATGTGCGTGTGTGTGTGTATGTGTACGTGTGTGCATGCGGCATGGGCGCGCACTTCTGTCTGCGTCCAAACGTGTTTGGTCTAATGTAGATCGGTTCAAGTTGTCGCTGGTCTCACTGGGGTTGCTTTTGTCGCGTGTTGACCACTCACTGTATTCAAACCATCCCTGCACGTGCCACATTATGAAGCTGCTGACACCTCACGCTTTTTTTCAGAGATACCGTGCTCTGCAAAAACCGGCCTTGCGTGTCGGTACAGCATGAGTGAATCGCTCCGTTATCCAAGCCGGGAGTTTTGGCTAAACGCCCAAGTTTTCTCTTAGAAAAAGCCGCGCTTGAATGAGGCAGAGAGTGATGCTTGGTTCAGATATTTTTTGTGCGCTTAAAATGTGCAATGTTACCAACTACCATTCAATCTTTAAACCCAGCTAAAGACATTTTGTTACCAACATCCAGGGAACACGACATACAGCCAGCTCCCGAACGGCAGCTTGTGCTTTCTGAAAACTGGTGAGTTGATTAGATTCCATTAGTTTTACTAACGTCAATGCCGTTTTTGTGTTGTGGAGGAGGAGAGAAGGACTGTGGGAAAATGAACCCCTAGCAGAGATGTACATCGATTTGCCCTTACAAACAGACAGAGCTGTTGACCAGTGGTGCGCAAGATCAAATGCTTGGGGTCTATCCTTCTATCCTCTATCGTAACATTTCAAATTATTGTAGTCTGTATTGGCTGTCTATATGCGAAAATAGCAATGGAATTAAAATCGCCTTCGCTTTCCGGAGAACTCATTTCAGTAAACTACGCGTTTCATTTATGTAGTAAATATATTAAGTTTATAATAATAAATGTAGATTTTTAACGCGCGAGAACACATTTCATGCACACTTCGCGCGGACGAGGCAAACAGACACTCTAGTGAAAACAACGAACACACACACACACAGAAGGAGAGATGAACGCAACACTGACCAACAGGTTGGGATATAGATCGTCCTTCAGTCACAGATGGGTGGAAAAGTATCATAAGAGAGGATGAACAGAGAAAGTTGTAAGTTAATGCAGACAGGCAGTCGCGACGTCAGTCAAGGTACTTGCGGAAAAGAACAGTTTTTAAGTTTCGTTTGAAAGTCTGAAGTGATGGGGAGTGGCGAAAACCAGTTTACGAAAATCAGTTCCTATGGATATTGAAAGGGCGACATATTGAAATTCGGGGGCTAAAAAAAGTGTAAGGATACGAAACTGAATCCTTTCGAACGAGAAATCACAAAATAACAGGTTTCGCAGAGTTAGACATATGAGCTTTCACTTCGCAGACGTGTAAAACCCTTTCCCGCATTCTCGAATTTTGCATTAAGCTCTAATGAACTGTTAAGACCAGGCAGAGAGCAGCTCACAAAATTTGCAAGCAACACAGCGAGGACTCCCGAACCTTGTTAAAACCGACACCATAATTTTTCTCCCCTGACATGCGAATAATACTTAAAGGTAGGCAATAACTGCGAACAGGATCAAGGGACTCGGAAGAGTTGCCCCCCATTACACACACCAGCAGGAACCACCCCATCCTCCCACTTCCCATCCATTCCAAAGGCGGGCAGTGGAAGTAAATGATCGACGTCGTGCGCACAGTCAATTTCACATCTATTTGAGGACCGCTTCAAAGAACTGATAGGCCCTCTTCAAGAACATGTTCGAAGTTAATGGAAGCTTGTTCAGCATTAACGCCCTGAAAAGGGAACCTCGAGGGCCTTTCAAAGTCAGGGTGGCAGCATTTCAGCTTTGTGAAATATTTATTGTATCCGACTTTAAGAATTTTTTGTAACATAAAGTGTTTCCTCTGTGCACTTTGAGTACGAAGGTGACATCAGTAAGATCGTGTGTGAGAACAGTTCATGTCCATGACAAAAACAAAAAAAAATTGAAGCCAGCATGAGATTGACAATCATTTTGTCGGTAAAAACTGACTTCAAGACCGTTCGATCTCCGTGTTTATGGCATTAGGAATACGTGAGCCGTCAGTAATAGCCTGAAGCTGCTGAGTGTGGGGCCGAACACCTCTGTCTTCCGTAATGCACGTGGAGCAACCAAACAGCAGTGCTCTGTCACCGGCTAGCCAAGACCCGTTCATGCCTGCCATTAATGTTTCCAAGAACCTCACTGACCTGGCAATGGACAAGTTTTTTTTTAAGTGTTAGGCTTATTCTGTTTGGGGAAGTTGTCCAAGAACAGAGCCATTGCATGAAAACAATAGCCTTTGAGAACAAATATAAATATTCAAGCTCCCAAACTTAATCGAAGCGCACTGCAAGGCCTGCAATGATTATAGTTTATCTTATACTCGCACTGCCAGCGAAAAAAGCAGTCCTGCACGAATGATAGCGTCTCCTCTTGACGAAACACTCTTGTTTTCAGACAGCATGACGAAGAATAACATTATGAAACATTCTGAAAGCTGCTCGCTCTTAATAAAACCCTGATCAGATGGTACTGTTATGTCACTTACCAGCTCAGGCAATTTGCACATACAGTTGACCAGGTTTAGGAACAATCATTAGCGCATTTCGAGTTACTTTCACAACCCTTGATATGATGATTATGCAGAGTTCTTCAAGCACTTGGACTGAATTTCGCTTCGGAATTTCCCTATGCAGACCTAAGAGTGGGGGAAGGACAGGGGCACAATGGACGTGAAGCAATAATTTTTTCCCCTCTGCAAATGAGCTGTTTGCGAGCAACAGTCTTTACAGATGGCATTCATTCATACAACGTTCATCGTGAAGTGTAGTAGGCAATTCTCTTGTTTACATCATTAAGCGTTCTTTACACTAACTAGACGTGTCCTCAGCTGCTAAGCTCTCGAGCCCCCGTACGATGCGTCACGTGATCGCACCACGGTCCGCGGCCTAACGAGAGGTAGCAGGTCGAAAAGGAAGTGGCAACAAGCCTTTTGTCAAGACCCGGATGAGGCCTCTTCAGACGCACTTTTCGAAAGGTGAAGACATTCGAGAGTCGCTTGCATCCCTAACAGTCCCAACAGTCACGCACACAGACGATGTCTCTAACCAGAATCGATGGTGTAGCGGTTGTTGTTCCAGTCTCCATTCCCGCCAGCACGTGCAAAGAGAAGGATTTTCCGACAAGTGCAAAGATGAGGATTTCCCGACAACGCGTGCGAAGAGATCAGAATTTCAGTCTGTCGCTGCGCATTTACGTAGGCTTACATTTTCGCCTCTGCGAAATGCAGCAGGAATAATAGGCCCCGAAACAAAACGGCGGATACGTAAACATAATTGTTGTGTGGGCTTCTAATGTCTAACATGCTAACACAATGACAGCGCGATGGCTGTTGACAAAGAACTCTTGACCTCTGAGGTCAGTTCCCCTAATAGAGTTCGCGGCAACATCAAATGAAATGTCCATGCATGTCGTTGATAGCAAACTGTATTCATATGCAGTCCTGTTTTGAACAAAACCAGATTACTCCGTGAGAAAAAAGAGATCCATACAACTTAAAAAAAAAGGACACCTACACCATCAGAACATCGTATCAAGCCTTTTCTGGGAGCAAGTACGACTGCGTCCCAGTAGGTTTCCTACCAGGAAGTTGTCATGACAGCTCTGTTTGAATCGTCTTGACCAGTTTTATTAAAGACTGTGTGTATGTGTGTGCACGTGCGTGTGCGTGCCCCAGTATGTATAGCGGGAGGTCAGAGACTATTCCTAGGATACAGTAAAGAGTACTGCTATAGACAGCTGTCTTCTTAAATCCTCATCTTTAGCAACTAGAGTTTCAAGGATCCGCCTTGTCCCTTTTTTAAAGTTTTTTTCTCGACTTCACTGAATATTTCGGCTCTGGAAACTATGTTCTTTTTATCATCATAACAAACATGTAAATATGAATTTTCATTAAACTCCTTTAAACCATAATGGTTTGAAACACATTTGATCTGTAAAGCACCACGCTCCTTCGCAGCCACATACACGCACTAACGTCGATCAGTGTTTAACTATCAATTCTTGACCTGGCGCCCCGTAATGAGGTTAACATACTAAGGGGGTGGTAGGGGGAGGCCACTGACCCAACGTATAACGTTGTATGCCTTTAACTGTATGTATGTAAACAGTGCTTATGACTTTCACACTTAGCCAGAATCGACTCTTGCGCACGTACACATGTGAAATCGCGATCTATCGCTAGCTCTCACTCAATTGCTCACTCGCATACCCTCTCGCTCACTCACTGACTCACCCGCTCGCTCTCTCAGCTACTCAACAAAGCTGAGCCAAGCAACAAGACAAAATACCTACTATATTATAATATTACACCTACTACAGAACAGACAAAATAGGAAAACCGCAGAACAATAACATCTACGCAAAGAACCAGATAGGGAAGATAAAGACAAAATAGGGATCACTTTTTATCCTGCCTCAGTGGAATGGATCGCATTATAAAGTCCATTTGCGAATGTTTTAGTTTCCATTTGTGCATATGCGATTGTACGCGTGTTCCCTCATTTCGTATGCATTCGACCTTTACTTCACATGAAGAATGTTGAAGTGTATGTCCTTTGATATCAGACCAGGCCAAGCCACGTGAAGCAGTGTCGGTAGGGAAAGCCACTTACAAGCTGCCTAGTCTACACGTCACAAAGTGCCAGCACTTCCGGTCCCAGAGAGCTTTGCGCCGCTCCTCCTGACTGACCAAGACTAGGTCCCCCACAGCTAGGCCAAGACGTCGCCAGGGTCGCTGGGGGGCAGAAACACAGCAGAGGATTTTTAAAATACTGGAAGGGATCTTTACAGGAAGGATTTACTAGTGGTTCACTTGGTCCACTACCTCTGTGAGTGCTTTGCTCACAGTCACACTGGCATCAGTTTTGTCTTCAATGTTCGCAGCCGATGGAAATCGCCAAAAGAAAGTCAGCACAGCTGTCACCCGATCAGGTCAGTAGGGTAAAAGGTAAATAGGTCAGTGGTTGGCCAGCTTGAGTCCTCTGTTTCACAGGGATCAGCTATAATTCTATGAAGCGGTGATTAGGAAGTCTCAGGTGCCTGTAGTAAACAGTTCCTCTACTTCTGACCGAGAAATATCCCCCAGTAAACCTCGCTGGTAAACGAAACTCCATGTTTGCGAACCCATTTGATCGAAAATTTAAAAACTGTACTAAACCTCATTTTTTCTGCAATCCATTGGACTACTCCTTCACCTTATGTAAACCAGCGTAATCCATGCATCGCTTTCCTATTTACATTCGAGGCAAAAGTCAACTAATGTTAACTGTCGTAGAACTGAACAATAGTTTGTTATATTTATATATAATGATAGTTGTGATATGAAAAAAAAAACCAAGTGACTGCTGCTCGGAGTGAATAACTTAGCCGAGCGAAAATGGAAAACAAACCCCACTACGTCAGCATATCACGGCTTTACCCTTTCGTCAGAACTACACAAACAGATAAATAGAACAAATAACTTAGCTGCCAAGGCCCCGAAATGTTGACGTTGATTGGGCCTTTTCTATTTTCGCTCAGCTAAGTTCTTTGTTCTCACTCATAGCTGTGACAATTTTTTTCCTGCTGATTACCCATTTCCGTTCGCATTGTTTGCGTACGCGCGCATTTATGACTGCGTTCGAGTCGTATGCATATACAGATCTAGATATTCTACACAGTGTTGTACGGTTTAAAAATACTGCAAGCAAATATGCGCCTAAGGAAAGAGGAAATGCGTGTATATCGCGCGAATAAAGTTCTAAATGTCGTCATTAATGCAAGATATATGCGCGTTTCCTCTTTTACCGAAAGCCCTATTCGCAGACAGTGAAAAACTGCAGACGTGTCTCTGCAGGATTACCACTCCGTCACTCTCAGGACCAGTCGCGCATCATGCCGTCAAGTACACGTGTACTCTCCCCCGGCATTCCCACACGACAAGTATCGTCCTGAGCGGCTCAACCCCAGCCGCTTCTCCGACCCTCTTCACAGGGCCACTCTTCTCCGACGCTCGCTGACCCTGGTGCTGCCCCAGCGCGTGCCCAAAGCCTACTCTTGGTACCTGGATGACAGATTTCCTTGGAAACGGGAGAACACCAAGCCTTTATTCGAGGACACGACCTTCTCCTTGCTCGGCGGCCGTGGGGGTGCACTTGCTCACCAGAGGCGAGTGCCATCTATTTTCCTGGTTCCGTCCCAGGACGATTTGCCCGACGCCGGGACAGGAACGGACGGCGTGGCCTTGCGTGATGGCTGGGCTCGCCGGACCAGCGAGACTTCTTGGCGGTCAAGTCTGTGGGGGGCGAGGTCGGACTGTTCGTACAGAGCTGCCAGCCCAGACCGACTCAGCCCTTACACCGGCAGCCTGCGCTCGCGGCGCAGTCTCAGTCCTGCCTACAGTCACAGGTAACCTGTCTCACTGGCCCTTGGTTTCCGTGGTAACCTCATAATGTTTGTCTGCTCATAATGTTGCCCGCGTTTTTGAAGATAAGTAGACGTATTCTTTTTTAGTCATTCTTGTCCGTCTGTTGGGCTAGCATATGGCAATATTTGTGCAGTTTTGAGTTTTATCTGTTAAATAATTCTCAGTTGTTTGGTGTTTCCTCTGTTAGTAATAACGTAAAGGGGATTGAGAGAAGGATAGGCAAAAGCAAGAGGAGGGAGAGAGCGACAGAGGCCAAGAGGCATTCGCATAAACTCTGTATCCAACATTTCGCTATCTCTGTTCGTGTTTAGGTTTTGTTTGTGTTTTGGTTTTGCTTTCGGGGTTTTTCGCAATTTGTTTGTAACATGTCAAGCGACTTTCTTTGGCGGTCCTAATAAAGTTTCGTATTGCTCTCATATTTTTCTAAAAATTGGTTTACAGTAAGATAAGGAAACAATGCAACCGCACATATGTAATCAAATAAAAAGAAATCAGATCCAAAAATAATGCGCGCGTGATGACAGCACAGTTAACTTTAGATTCCACTTCAATAATGTGATGCAATAATCTTAGTTTAGCAACGAATAGCCTGACAACATCATGGACAGAAGAATAGTACCAGCTGAAAGACTGTACCACCTGCGTTTCCTACAGTCTCCATAAGCATTTTCAACCTCTCCACCACTAACCGATGTTTTATGGCAACACTTCCGTGTCAGTTTTAGATGTTTTGTCCCAGTAATTTTTTTTCCCGATATCTATCAATTCTTCTAAGCAGGACTTTCATATCTTATGCCTAGATATTCTAGCCTTTTATTATTCTACATATTACATCAGCTACCGTCAAACGACAATTGTCAGTGTACATTTTCTTAAAGCAGTTATTTGGTTACCTTTGTTTCATTTGTCTGCTTAATGTTAAACCCCATGATTCCTTTAGCTAAATTTATCCTCAGTTAATCCGTTTCTTTTCTGTTTCCTTCACTGTAGTTTATATTTTTGTCTTGTCTCCATTTTCTGCAGCTCAGCTTAACTTCGTTTTACTCTGTCAAATCCTAGGCTCAGTCCGGTCTTTGGCGAGAAGCATCTTCCCTTCAGAAGTGAAATGTCTCCTAGCGTGCTCTCCCCTAGATCATCGCACATAGTACAGCTGTCTCCTAGCGGACTATCCCATCTGTCTCCTAGCGGACTATCCCCCAGGTCCTCGCGCGTGCTGCAGTGGATCAAGAGCAACTACCCTCCCTCCACCTCCTCTTCCGGCTTCAACCGCTCAGCCGCTCGCGGAAGCTGCACGCCCAGCATCACCAGCAAGGATGCCGACACCAGCCTGGGGTCCGAGACCGACGATGACTTCGTCTTCGTGTCGTGCAGTCAGCTGGTGGAGGACTTGGCTAGCCTGACCCTCCCCTCTGGCCCGGACTCGCCCCCTCCCGCCCCACTCCCGAGAGTGGCCGGCCGCCATGTTGCCGGTGCCCCTGAGAAGCCCGCCGCGCACGTGCAGCGCGAGGAGACGCCGGACGCCGAGGACGACCTGTCGTTCGATCTGTCGTTCGATCTGTGCAGCGACGACGGTGTGCTCAGCGATGACGTGTTCGAGAACGAGATCGCAGAGTCTGCGACTCGCCCGCCGAGCGGAGGCGATGGTGGGGAGGTCAGAAGTCCGGGTCAGTCTTCAGGGCCCGCATGTGAAGAAAGCGCTGGGGATGACGAGCTAGACTCCCCCCAGGGCTGTAGCGCCCTGGCGGTGGAGGCCTTGCGCAGGAACAGCCTGCAGGGCAAGTGGCGCCGCCTGTGGCGAAACCGGAGGCTCAGGGCTGCAGGAAAGCGGCAGAAAACCGGCTTCGCACACGACACCAAAGCTACGGCCGCGTCCCCAACATCCCCAGCAAGCCTGAAAGTCTCAGAGTCTTCGTCCCCTACTGCTCTCGGCAAACCCTCGACTTCCGCCGCTTCTCGCTCACCTGCCCACAATTCCCGTGACTTCTGCCCTTCGCCCGATGTCGCAGACCTCGCTTGCAGTCCGTCGGCTGAGGAACGAGAGGAGAAGCGGGGCTATCACTACGTCATTTCCCCCACCGATGACGTCACCATGCCGGAAGTAATCGCCGTGCGCAAGAGCAGCGTGGAGCTCCTCAAGTGGCAGAACTCTCTCCGGCGAAGGCGGCGGCGACAGGCCAAACGTCACGACCTCTGTCGGACCAAGTCGCGCGGCCCGACGTCGGCAGCAGATTCCAAGGAAAGAGTTTAGAGCGATGACATGAGCCCCGCAGACTGGTTGTGCGCGAGTTGCTACACGCAGAACCGCAGCAGCCATCCTTAACAGAACGGTATGCAGCACGATTGTGTGAAAGCAACATCAGCTTTAACAGCACACAAAACTGTTGAGTTAATATCTGAACATGACAACGCGTCCAGCAGAATCACGCCCAAATGCTGTTTGGCCACACATAAATTGCTCGGCTTTTTTGTTTGCAGCTGCCAGCAACATAACACAAAAACTGCTGACACTTTTCACGGAACGGTATTTATTTTTTCTATGAACCTGTAAAGCAAGACTATGAATTTTGCCGAAAATGTGGAATCCACAACTGTGCATGCGTTTTGTTTCAGTCCTTGTGTAATGTTGGGCATCGTTCTTTAATAACCACCAAGTGCATGGCTAAAAGCTGTGTGTGTATGTGAGTGTGTGAGGGGGGAGGGGTGTACATAATTTTTACTTTTAAGTCTAAATACATTTAAGAAAATTTTTTGGTCTACTTTTAATGTTTTTTATCAGCAGGACTTGTTAGTGGACAGTTCTGCTCATTAACAATTTTCTGCATGCTGCTAGACAGTTTCAAAAATGGGCGCCTCGGAATGCTGCGAGTAGAAAATTTGAAAAAAAGACTGAAACCACGCCTTGACGTTGCATACTTTTTTCCTTTCAAATTTTTATATAAAGCAGGGTTTAATCATTTCCATGGAATGGCATAAGAGGACTTGCTTCCGTTACATGCGAGTTTATTAAAAGAAGACGGTTTTAGACAACAACACTCGGACCCTTATGTGTGCTGCTATTAACTCCGGCTGAAAACAACTTTTAAACCTTTCTAGTAGACATCACGCCTGTTTCCACTTAAAACTTTCTTCTGCTCTGTCTGGCAAAATAGTTCGTATTACAGCAGGCTTGGCTGGGAGTAGAGCGTGCTCTCTGCAAATGAGTTGGCTGTAAGGAGAAATAACGGTGCCAATGTTTGTGTGTGGGTGTGCACGTGCTTTCGTTTATGCGTACTTATTTTTGCAAAGATGGTCTCCTGCAGTTTTTTCCCCATGAAGTGCTTCAGAAATATTCCCGCAAGCATAGGCAAAAGTAGAAATTTAAGTTTTACGAATACTTCTGGTAGCTGTCTACACGATGTACAGAGAAGCGAGAAGACAGTTTAACTAGGCATTGTGATGAATACAGATAAGGGCATTGTTTTTATGAAGAAACATCTTAAACGAAATTTGCTATAAATATTTGTGATCTGAAATCTGAATTTTGTGCACTTGGGCTCCTCTAAATGTGGATCAAATTTTAAACAATAATTAAAAAGTAGAAATGTTAGTGTTGGGCGTCCTTATATTTCCAATATTGTACACGCATTTTCTACACGCTGTTACACAAATGTGTGTAATGGTTGTCGACACCAACTGTTTAAGGTGGCTTCCGTAACGTGCTGTCACTGAGATAGTGGGGCGTGGGTTCGATCCCCTGTCTCCTTCATGTGGCACCCGTTTACTTTCTCGTGGGTTCCCCCTTTCTTTTCTTTGTTTTTGCCTAACACACCCCCCTCTCTCTCTCTCTCTGCGCATGTTAACCAAGGCTTGTCAAAGTTGAGCAACACGTTTGAAGAATCAACAAAAGCAAAGAATACATTTACCTGCAGGTATACATATGAAGATTTGATTGCCATCATTTTTGGCATCAAAAAGATTTCAATATTCATAATATTGATGAACAAATCAAATCTCTCAAAATTCACATCTCGGTGTCAAAAGAAAAGTTGAGACCGCCTATGTTCGGTAGCTGCTGCAGTCGTTAACAGCGAGTATGACCTCGCCCAGCCTGGGTGCACCTGTAAATACGCATAGGAACCGATGTTGTCGGCCTGTCCATCTTTACCACGAAGGATGCCCTCCAAACCACCAAACTTCCTCTAGAGCAGTCAGGCTTTGAGGATAGGCATCTTTCCCAGGCCTGTCCCATTCCTGTTCTATGGGGTTACGATCCGGGGAACATGATGGCCTGCAGGGCAGACATACGATGTTGTTTAGGTTCAGCTTATTGTGGACAGCGGCCGTGGGATGAATACGATGTCAAATGCTTGTTGCTCAACTTTTTGTGAGAAGTATACGTTAAAGGAAAAGAAAAGTAGAAAACCAAGTGACCCTACAAATGTTTCCTGGGGCTTTTAAAAACCTTTCCCTAGTCTTTCCACGCAGTGTTGGTCTCCTGACGAGCAAATATTTTAGCGGTCCAGTGTTAGCCTCGTAGGAGCCCGACGTACGTGCGAACGCATCTAAAGCACAAAAAAAATCCCATGTTTGGCGTACAATGATCCAGAGTCCCGGCTTAGTACGAACTGATGTGCCCCGACCTGGAATTTGATTGTAAAAAGGAACACGTGACTCTCGTTGGAAATCGAAGTCAACAACAGAAGAATTGAACAGCTACATTAAAGGCCACAGACACCGACAACGTCAGCAACTTCGGCGCATTACCACATTCGTCAGGACAACACATTGTCTTTATTTGTTGGTGTTGTCCTGACGAATGTGGTAATGCCCTGAAACTGTTGATGTTGTCGGTGTCCTTCGATGTAGCTTGGTTCAGTTCCCCTGTCAACTTTAATCAGAATGTAAACTAAAACCTAACCCTACCTTTAATACCGCTCTAGCCCGAAGAAAAAACCCTACGATGAGGATCGAGCATGCAACCATTCAGTCAAGAAAAACCATATTTTTACCACTACATGGCCTATCATCACTACGGCCGTTTGAGTTCGCTGTAGCTATAAAACGCTGTGTCCCTATATTTCTGTACGCTTTCCGTGATTACCTCACATCAGCTTGCGCCTCTTAAGAATAACCATCAGAATACATGTAGGAATAAAATGTCGCGTGCAGCGGGGAAAAGCATTCGGACATGATAACAACCAGGACGGTGTTCAAAGAAGAAAGAATCTTTCACTCTTCGATGTCAGGCTCTGTACATCCGCGCAGCTCTTTGTACCAAGGATGCTTGTATCAGCCCTGGCTGCCTCTTGTCGCACGGGCGCCACTTAATTAGTGGTAACGCGTGCTTGGTACCGATGCGCAAGGTCCTGGATTCAGATCCCCTGGCTGAACCACGCAACCTTTCTATCATGTTCCTTTTCCACCACCTTCCTCTCATCTCCTTCCTTCCCTCCCTCCCTGTCGTGGTAAAGTCTTCGCTGCTGATCTGGAGCCGTATGCATGGCGTTGACCAAGCCTAAAGCGATCGCTGTCACGTGACACTATCGTTGACTATCACAAGGGTCGTTAATCGATGGTTAGTGACGTGATCGCGATCGTTTTAGGCTTAACCAACGGTCATGAATACGGCTCCAGACCCTCAACAATCTGCGACAGGCCCCTTGTTCTGTATTTTCTCCGCGTACGTATGTCGGTTCGCAAATGCGTCTGTTTTCTGATACTGAAAATATTAATCCTCTAAAGATTGTGTGTGGGTTTTTTAATGCAGATCTCCGGCGGCTGTCTGGACCTTCCAGCTCGCCCGCTCGCATTGGAGTACTGTTCGTGATCAGTCAGGCACACGTTTTGCTTTCTTTAATATATGAAGCAAAAAATGCAGATGAACTTTAAGTTAAAGTCACGTGAAAGGCCAAAGACTTGTCAAGTACCGCGCTGAGCTCTCAATAACACTACAGTACCCTGACGCTCGTGCACTTAGTCACGTGCACTTTCAGTAATGTAAGGTTGAGGGGACTGCGCATGTTTGAGTTGCCAGTGAGCTGCAACTCACTAGCTTTTTCGACGGGAAAGAACAGCGTAGTTCTTTGGTTAATCCTGGACGGTCTTGCATTCATATGAACAAATGCATTTTCCAGCGTCCTCCGAGAGGAGGTTTGGAGAATGTTATTAGTGTTTTCTTGTGGGGAAAATACGAACTGTGACTGCATCGTGACTGAACAACTTTGGGACCGCTCCAGAAGTATTCAAATTCTGTAGTGTCGACTGGATGCTGTCCGGATCAAATCTAGAAAGTCACCTTTGTAACACTGTGAGTATTTCAAACAGGGCCTTTTTAATGTATAAAACTTAAGGAAATTTGCAATAAACTGAGTTTTGCCACAGTTCACTAACTGTAAATGTTTGTTTCTAGATCAGCACATAAATTGCTGCAGTAGAGGTGAAAATACATCTAATTATACATGTATCTTTAACCATTGGCAAAAGTTTTAACTCGCATTAGTCGATGGTGTATTAAACTCCCTCGAGTTTGCTCACAAGCGTGTGGGCAGCAGGGCATAAATGCGTGCAAATCATCTAGAGTGAAAGAAGCCCGAGTAACTTCTTCCAGAATGTCATGACCGGAATAAGTTCTTTGAGCTCCCATTCACAAAAACCGAATAGCTTAGTTTTCCTTCGTTATTCGGTACTAAGGTATTTTTTCGTCCCAGGAAAGAAAAGCTCATTCCTTGTTTTCAGAAACAGAAGAAAATCCGCTAATGGGGATTAAATTGAGTACCGCATACATGCACACGTGGCTTGATAATGTATTCATTTGGAAAGGTGTTACATTATCATGTGGATGGATGATGCAGTGTTACAGACACTTTATTTGCTTACTTTAGGAACTGCTGCCATTAACAAGCAACGAGAGTTGGAAGAACAAGGGGCGTGCAGCTGTCGGAACTTTCAGCGAAAAGGAGCAGAAATCCCTACAGCGATTTTGATTTGAGGTACCTAGTGTGGATGTGACGAGTCCAAAAACACTGCTGGAAAGATTACCTCATAAAAGTTGAATATTATAAACTTAAAAACAATGTTTTTGCTATGTCAGTGCTTGACAGACCCACCTTATTTAGTGGCTAGACCCATAGTATCTATAGACCCACCGTATTCAGTAGCTAGACTCATAGTATGTATTGGTATCTATAGACCCACCGTATTCAGTGGCTAGACCCATAGTATGTATTAGTATCTATAGACCCACCGTATTTAGTGTCTAGACCCATATAGTATGTATTAGTATCTATAGACCCACCGTATTTAGTGGCTAGACTCATAGTATGTATTAGTATCTACAGACCCACAGTATTTAGCAATACAAATGGTGGCGTTAAGAGAACCTGTAGTGTGGGTGCTGGATAAGAAAATATTTCGTTTAAGTTAGACTATCAAGTAATCTTTTTATTTACGTGTTAGTGCTTAGGGTCTGAAAGTATAAAACGTTTTACAATATCGGTAATATTGTGTTCTTCCTTCAGGAAAATCATGGATGTCGGTGATAATGCAAATTTGGGCCAGTGGAGGCCTGGTCTCCCCCAGGAGCGCTGAGCTCCCGAGCACAGCATGGCTCAAGGGAAAAACAGATTAGACGAGAGTATCAGATTTTATCTCAAGAAGCGAAGCGAGACGTGTAAAGGAGGAACATAGCAACACCTAAGACTAAAGTTTGTCAAGCACACACATTCCTTCTGTCCCTTTTTCGTCACAGGCTTTTGAAGCAATTTTATTCCTGTATGCTGGAATATGCAGTTACAAGAACGTGTACAATTCATGTGTACAGTGCACTGGCATTTCACACGAGCTTTTGAATAGTTTTTTTTTATAGCATATGCAGTTATGAATAGGTGTATACATTTAGAGCTGTCTAGAAAAGTGTATAAATGTGTACATAAATACATAACCCTCCCACTGTCACTAAAGTTCTTAATCGGTTACCCAGCCCCGTGTGTATAGGGACGTCTTAGCTATAGTCCGAGAGTACACCTTTAAGGCGTCAGGCTATTCCGCTGATTTCTGATTTTATAGATTGTTTATTGCAACCCCTTTTCCGAAACCTCTCGAGGACACCAGAACAGTCAAGGACCTTTTGCTGCGCCTGCACAGGAAGGAACCACTCGCTGTATTCAAAACCACAGACGAGCTCTGCAAATCAAAGAATAAAATCATGGGAAGTCGTTATTAAAACAATGTTCTTGATTTGTTGTAGGTTCTATTGGGATTTACTCTTATGCAGGACAATCATTAAGAAATGAAGTCTTGCTAAGACAAGATACTCATGCCTATACATCTGGGGAATAAATATTAAATCGATTTGACCTCTGTTGTATTAAAAAGAACGAATTTTGCTTGTCAATAGTATTCTAAAGTGCTAGATAAAGACGTGCGACAAAGAAATCAATTAACTGCCATTTAAGCCTGCATGGTTGTCTCCCTTAGACTACAAAGACGCTTGCTGAGCGTACGAGTTTTAACAACTGATACCGATGATAATACCCGTTTTAAATTTCATCAATCTCTTCACCTGGCGCTTGCAGAAGAAAAAATACATGTACTTTTCCCCTTCGCTTTCAAACTGACGTATGATTCGGACATGAATATAGCGTAAACGCCGCTGCCAGTTCAGCGAGTTTCAATTTAACCCGCGCAGTGACGCTATTGTAAAGTCGTACAGAAGACTGAACACGACCCGAAAGAGTCTTGTTGGACTCGCAGTCCATTTATCTGCAAGTGCGAAGACATGAATGGAAGAGTAACTGTTGTATTTTAAATTCTACAGGTGTCAGACTTAGAGGCTAGCTATAACCGAAAAGAAAAGGCACGCGAGCTTACAGAGAGAGGCAAAGCCCCGTTTTGCGTCCGCGAAACCGCAACATTAGTTAAATGCCTCGCTGTGAGGAAATTGGGCAGTTCAGAGAAAAACATCGTCACTAGGCCACAATGGAACCGACGTGGGCCATGGGGTATTAAACTAAAATTAAAACATTTGAAGTTTCCCTTAACTTACACAGCAATACGTCTGTCCTCGAAGCTTAAAGGAATGAAATAGTGAAACTCACCAGGTGTTGGGACGAGAGAAGCTGACTGGTTTGAAGCCAAGAGGACCGTACACTTTGGGCGGAAGCTGTCTGCTAGTGCCTGCTGTGGGAGTTGACCCTTTCAGAATGTTGCTGTCACCCGTTTCTGTGTGGTCTTTTCGCACGAAGGGCAAGGGTCCTCTCAAACTTACGACATCATCTCTGGAACTGTTCCCGAGGTTGTTCTCCCGGCCAGCTTCCTGTGCCTGGGTGAGGTTCACATGACTAAAGTCTGGCACGTGCACTCGCGTCACCGCAGACCCTTCAGCGGAAGCGACGTCATGATAAGCACTGGAATGTCCGGAAGGCGGAAGAACTGTGCTGTGTGCATGTGGACGCTGCGTGAACTGATGACCCACTTCGACCGACGTCGCGGCTGAAAGAGAATTCTGAATGCCATGCTCGCTGAACTCTTCCTCCTCATCACTGGACACGTACATTGGGTTATCGCAGTCTCTGTAGTAACGCGACGCGTCAGGCCCAACCACCAGGAAGTCGGCATCTCCACCCGACCCCGGCGTGTCCGCGAACGAAGCGCCGAAACCGTTCACTGTCGTAGCAGGCATGTCCATCAGCACCGCTGGCATCGGGCTCACCATGGGAACCGGAATTTGACTGGAACCTGGCCAAGCTGCGTCACTGATTGGCTGGCCGCTGGATGCCATGAAGCCGGTCATTGTGCGCTGCGCTTCCAGTGCTGTGGGGTCAAAGCCTGTGGGCAGCATGAGGGCGTGACCTGGACCTGTCGACCCCCCGTACAGCCCAGATGCTGCAGCCTGGGAGCCTGCGTCCAGTGGGACGACACTCCCCAGCAGGTAGGCCCACTGCTGCTTAGCTGCAGCCGGTTGGAGCCCAAGGGAAGTCGTATACGCGTTTAGGTAGCTGACGTCATATCCGCCGACAGCGGAAGAGGGAGTCAGAACACCTGGGGGGTTCATGGTGTAGGGGGTCATGCTGATGGGCACAGAAATTCCGGTCGTGCTGGCCAGAGGTCCATGGCCTGCAGGAAACACTGCTGCGACAGAAGTCTGCCCGCTGTAAAGGTTGGGTTGGAGGGGACTGATGGAAGACATGTTGACAGGCAGATGCGCTCCAGGAGCGTTGGCGCTGGTGAAGGGGCCAAGTGTCTGTCCAGAGTCGCCCGCCATTTCTGCTTCAGAAGTCTGAATAGCTTGAAGATGTCGCTGCTGGTGGTGGTGGTGTTGGTGGGGAATAATAGAGGACGGTGTGCGCTGCACCAGTACAGCGGACGCAGACACTGGATCCTGCTGGTGGTGCTGGAAATTCTCGGTCTGCAAACGCTGCTGCACTTCTGCCTGCCGCAAGCGTCGAAACTGCAGCTCGGTGTCCTTCTGTCGGACACGCTCCATCTCCATCTCACGCTCCCTCTGTCGGATCTCGTCCGCCAGGTTCTGGGCCACACGCTCCTTTTCCTTCTTCCTGACCGTCGATTCGTATGTGAACTTTTTCTTCTTGGCAAAGATTTTCGGCACGTGCCACTCGTCCTCCTTGCGCACTTGCGCTGTCTGATCCGGGCGAGCCGACTCGTAATCCGGCAGAACCACGATCTGACCTTTGCTCCCTAAGTACGCCACTCCAGCACGTTTCATCACCTGCACGTTCGTGGCAAAGTCACGTGACAGCTCCCCTCCTGCAGACGTTGCTTCGTTGTCGGTGTCCTCCACAAAGGCTAGAGCTCTCGTTCCTACCACCGTTGATTCTTTTTCAATGGAGGACAACGGGGAATCTAGATGAGTGCCGTTCACTTCGGGGGGACCCAGCCCGAAGTCGTGCGACTTGCCCCGCTTTAGAATTTTTCCAGGCGCAGTGCTGATGGAACCAAAGACGCTCCTGACATTTTCGTGCATGGACCTCCGGAACTTCCTGATATTCCCTTCCTTGTTCTGCTCGTCTGGCGACTCGGCTCCCATCACTTCAGGCTTCCTCCTGGACATCTTCAGGTCGTCCATCCGACTAGGCAGAACAGAGGACTTGAAGCCGTCGGACGCCTCCAGGACAGCAGAGCTCCTGGAGCACGCTGTGTTATCCATGATCTCGTCATCCGAGTCCAGATCGTCTTCTGGCTTCCAGTCTGGCGAGAAGACGCGAGATAGTGCACCGCCACTGCTGTCTGTTTCAGAAACGAAAGGCGTATCGTAGGTCCTCTGTTCCACAGAAGGCATGACGGCCATCTCCTCGTCTGACAGATCCATCACTCCGTCCGTTATCACTGGTAGCGCTGTCAGCTCGCGTTCACCTTCGTTACTGAGCAGTGGCTGGGGATCCATTGCTATCGGTTCGTTCTTAACTGCTTCGTCCGAATTTTTGTCGGGTCTAGTGGTTGGTGTGCCATTTCCTGCCGGCATGGTGGGAAAATTTACAACATTCGTTCCTGATTTTTGAGTTCTCAATTCTAAGAGGTCACTGTTCACAGTTTTTCCTTCCGCGTTGAGTGCGTTACTCGTATCCGAAACATGTTCCTGTTTCAAGGCGTCACCGGCATGTACAGAGGTGAGATTTCCAGCGCTTTGACTGTTGTCGTGTTTCTTGCTCAAGATTCTACACATGCGCCGCTGCTCGCGGGCCAGAGCAGATTTCTGCAGCTCCTCGCGAAACAGCTCGTGCTGGTCTTTGGGTTTTTGACGATCGTCAGACATCCGGGTCTTAACCAGACTCTTGGCACTTCGCGCCTGAGCGGCCAGAACAATGTCGTGCTGCAGCAGAGAGCTGAGCTTCGGGGGTCTGGTCGCCTGATCACTTGCTTCTGACAGTTCGCCTTTCACTTCAAGTTTACCTTCCTCTGCCGAAGACACCAAATGCATGCTGCTGTCCGCAGTCTGCCCTTTCTGCTCTGCGGTTGGAGTACAGCCATGGTCGGTACCGACTCCAGTCGTGTCTCCCGGAGAACTCAATTTGGCCTCAGTGGTGTCTGGAACTCGTGTTGTGTGAAGCCCGTCTTCCTCCTCGGCGTCCTTGTTTTTGCAGGCATTGACGGGCGTCTCCTCTTGTTGCTTTTTCTCCTCCTCCTCTGTCATCTCTTGCTCTTTTTTCTCTTCCTCCAGCTTCCACGAAGCCTTCAGTTTCTCCAAGGCCTCCAGCTCTGCCCTAGCTTCCGCGATGGCCTTTGCTGCACTGACAGCCATTCTGTCCGGGCCCTGAGATGCCTGGTCGCTCCTAGCAACGCCATTTCCCACTGTAGGTGGATCGGAAATTGTGGCACTCGCTGAGGAGGTGCTGGCCGTAGTAGAACCCTTTTGGGAGACGGCAGGAGGAGGGCGTGCGGGTGGGGGTGGCGGGGAGAATGAAGGGGGCGCAAGAGCAGGAATTTTAGGGGCGGGGCCCTTGGAGCTTTTCGAAGATGAAGACGATGACGAAACCTGACTTTGGATGGAGAACTTTCTCGGCGTGGACAATCCAGATCTTGGCGGAAGGTCATCGAGCTCATAGTCTACTGGTGGTTCAGAGGTCAGCGATTGCCTCCCTAGACAAAGTACAGAAAAGATTAACTTACCTCACGGGCTTTATCACGTATGCAATTTTTTTTAGAAAGCATTATTTTCTAAACACAAAACAGGGAGCAGAACAGTAAGATTCCCTTAAGACCAACAAAAGAATAGTGACATACAACTTGTCTCTGGAATTCCTTTTTTCCAAATATTTTCTCTGTATGTTCTTTGTGTTTATAGCATTTCATGATTACAAAAATGCATATTCTTGAACTCATTTCCACATTTTATTGCATAGTACTTGGAAGTCGAAAATAAAGAAATCTCGAAACCTTTTCGTTAACTGCTGCATGGAGAACACTAATCTTTAAACATTAAAACTGTAAATAGCGTTAAGGGTTGTTCCCCGTTAATTTCGAGGTAATCGTTGGTCGTGAACTGCTGGCGAATGACAGAAATACAGATAGCCAAAGATATGTCCAGATAGCCAAAGCTTCCCATCAAGTTGTGGACAAACACAAAGACAGCTTATGCGGGAGATAAACCATTACGGGTTAAATACGTCTCACGACACCAAGACTGCTGTCTGCTCACCAGGACTGCTGTCTCTTCTTCCACCAGGCGGCAGCGGCGCCCTCCGCTTCTTCGTCTTGCCAAGGTCAGACTGCGAACTGCCGTCGCTGGTGACTGAAAACTGGTCACAGGTTTTTTCCTTGTCTTCGGGCCCCTTCCTGCCAGCCCTGCTGTCCAGCTCGGCTTGTCGAGCCTGGCGACGGAACTCGGCCAGCTGGGCATAGGTCAGGTTGAAGGAGTAGTCCAGATCAAAAGAATTTTTCGCCGGAAGTGACGGGACACTGGGTACTGGCTGAACAGGAGTGTCCTGCTGCTCGTGCGGGTCTTCCAGAATGACAAAGTCTTTATTCGCCAGACCCACAGACGCAGAGGGGAAGCGTTTGTGCGCATGACCCTTGGGAGCGCCGTTGGGTCGATCTGAGTTAGCCCTGTGGCTTCCAATACCGTTAACTGGAGCGACCTGTTCGCTGTCCTTGGTAACATTATGGGAGCTCTTGTCAACGCTGATGTGGCCGTTGGCACGTGAAGAAACTCCGTTGGGAATGCTGTTGGAATACCTTGCTTGCACGCTGTTTGAACGAGACAATTCGATATTGCTGGGCTTATCGAAAGTCTCACTGCTGGCCCTGAAGTGATGACCTGAAGGCTTGACCCGACCTTTATTCTCCAAGGAGTCCTTGTCGCCATTCACGAGGCCGGCGTCTCCTTGAAAGATGTTCTCCTTATCCAAACTTTCCAATCCTGTGCCTTCGCTTTTAAGATGGTTGTCATCATCGTTGTACTGAAATATATCAGCATACTCCGGGTGGAATTTAGCCAGTTCCTGAGAGACAGGTCGCAAATTGTAACGTTTACTGACATCCCTGACGCCAACGGGCAAGACGAGGTTCTCGGGTACAGCGTAGTTGGGGATCTTGGGGGCTGGCGGAGGGGTTGCAGGTCGCGGGGTCTTGGGTTGAATGTTGTTTTCTCCAGACTGAGCCCGGGCCTGAACATGCGTGCTGTTGTTCTGCCCCATGGCTTGCAAAATGCTTGCTGTTCGCACGGGTGACAGTTATTCACAGTCGCTGCTTTCCGGCAGGATGGGCTGCTTCCTCAGCTAGCGCCATGACCTGCAACAAACAGATCGTGCACGCGATTACACGAACCAGTTATCTTGTGAACAAAACGTAACAACGTTTGTCTGAAAAGAATAATTTTTTTTAAAATGCATCCCCGTCCCCCCAACCAGTCAACTACGCCATGTTAGAAGAACCAAAGCTTCTCTCTAATGGAACATGTGGAGGATTGAGTAAAGAACAGTGCCCATGAACAAAGCAACCAACATTCAAAAGAAATTTTTTACAACAATAATCAACGGCAGTGCAAGCGAATTTCCCTTCCAAGAAGCAATCATTGAGCATGCATACTAATTCTATTTTACAATACTTATCATAGTTTGCTAGTTTAAAAGTTTAATCCTCCTGAAAAACATAAAAGATTTACAGAATCCATCAACCCTAAACAAAAAGAATCCAAGAAATATTTCCACATTTTCTCTGCCATCGATATGAAAGTGGTGTTGTCTTTACAGTCTCCGACACGCTTTCACGTCTGGTCACGGAGTGATTTCAGCGCTGTGTTACGTTCGTGTGGTATTAAACAGACCAGACTACACGTCTACACCCAGCTTACGCGAGGGGTCCCTTTGTCCCCTGTTTAAAATACGTCCGTCTTACCGACACTTTTTCTGGCACACCACATACATATACGTGCGCGTTAAATAACCCCTCAGAACAGAACATCCAACACTTCCTTCTGCCCCTTTATCTACATCCACCTCGCCTCGCCTAATCCGCGGCTTGGTCTTGCTTCTCTACCTCTCGCCAATAAACTCCCTGCTCGTGGTTTTCTTGTAAAGTAATAATGCAGGTGTCTGGCAAACCTTTGTAAATTACATGTCTCGGAAGATTTTTTACACTTGCTCTGTCCCAACGCTGACTATAAGTTTAATTTTAGGGAAGTTACACAAGCTACACGTCAAAAATGCCACATACTATTTTTCGTCCGTCTTCTGCGATTTCTGGAAGTTGGAGTTGAACTGCGATTATAATTCGCGTCGTTAAACCAGCGACAAACCGCAGGAAACATTACATGGACTTGTTAATGATGTTTCGAAGTGACAGCCCGCCTCACCCAGGGCTGGACGCAGACACTAATCTCAGCGCTTGTTTACGTGTCGAGACGTGCATTCCACCCAGCCTTCGTGCGAAGCGGGGTGTGGGGACGGGGAAGGGCACGAAAATATGGTGATGAACATCCTACCTACTAACGCCATATCAGATCTCACACCTTTTCTCATATCTGCTCCTTCGTGATGCGTGAAAGCTTTCATTACATCCTCATATTTACACCCTCCACTGCACACTCCCCCCACCCCTTAAAAAAAAGAAAAGAAAAAAGGAAGGCGGCAGACGAAGAGTAAAAAAAACCAAAGTGTTTTTTTGCTTAACCTTTTCTCTGACGACCACCGAGTAGTCCTCAGGCATTTTATTACTGCGCATTCTTGTTCCCGTATTAGATTTTAGATGAGCTATTCGCATAGCGATCTGTATGCAGATTATGTAAAACCAAGCAGTAATTTGTGTTTTAAACTGAAGCGCACCACAAGATAGTCAGGTTAGATTTATGGAATCTCAGATTACTATCTCTCTCTCGCTTTCTCAGACACACACACTGGAAGCTATATATGTTGTGTCCTGTGACAATACACGCTGCCACAACGACTTGCGTTCAGCCAAAAGGACGAATCGACAGTTGATACGAAGTATTCTAGGAATGTCATCCGCATTCCGCCTGTCTACCTTCTCTGCTTTATATCAACGCAGTTATCTGCTCTGTTTGAAAAGGTAGGATAACCAACATCGTAAATGTGTCGCTCGCGTTGACACAGCGTTGAAAATTTCTACCCAAACTCGAAATTTATGCTGATATGTGTTTGTTTTGTTTTGTTGGGGGGGGGGGGGTTGCACGAAGGTCGGTTGTTGGGAAATGAAAAGTTATTCTTCAAGCTTGGCGTCGCAAAGTGGGAAAAACTGTGAAAACATGCCACGAATCGGCCAACTTACAAAAGCTTCAAAACATACATAAAATACTCGTGTTTTATCCCCTCTGTTGTCCATAATTGTTGGTAGATTGTAAAATGTTACTAGTCATAAAAATATTTATGAGAGTGTCAAGTAACCAAGATGTCCTATGGCACTTCAACAGCCATTTCTGTCAATTTCCACTTTATTCCGACCCACTTCAGTCTTTCTCTTCGCCCAGAGCCTCTGTAAAATTGTACACGAAACGTGCCGGGAAACTAGATGTACTGTACACAGCGCAGCGCAAGCTTACGTTGTGATTTTGTGTTCGACCTGTGACTCTGTTGGAAGTCACGTGAAGATTTGTGAAAAGATAAACTGCTCATATAAAGGCTTTATAACTTGAGTAAGCTTTACACAAAGCAAAGCTTTTTGCATGTAAGTTTAAAACGCCAAACGAGGGAGGAAGAAATATGAAGGTGTGAGACAACTCTGCAGTCTTGGCCCGTCGTTTCTGTGGAAGTGCAGGTAAACTGTGGTGTGGCGCTGGAAGGAGGGTCGCAATTTTTTAACGACCAGAGACCCTAGACTCTACTAGGTTGGGAAAAAAAATCACGAATGCCCTCTGGTTGTTGAAGGCCTTCTCATTACTATACTGCTCCAAAGTAGCTCGTTGCTGCCGAGCCATCGGGCAACAGTTAATGCTTCTGTGGGGGCCTCACGAGATTTTGCCTGCCAAGTGGTCAGGCAACAGACTGATAAATAAACCACGCTAATAAACCGCTCTACGAGCTCTCCATCCGATCAGAAGGTCAATGAGGAAAGCGACGAGTGGATGGAATATGCTCAAGCAGAGGAATATATAGCGCACAGGAGGCAGAAAAGCCGTTTATTTTCGTCGCACCTCTGACGTCTGCTGTCATCGAAATGATGCATGAAATCAGGGGGCCTCTGGTGGCCAAACGGATATTAATGCAGATAGCACTTCGACCCACGCGGCGAGCAGAGTTTAGATGATTAGTCGCTTAATGTATCACTGATGTAGCCATACTAGGTACGCATTGCCAGGGTCTGATCTCTGACACTGGATACACAATCACAAATTTATACCAATATGTTGTGCGTGTCTAACACACGTGCACTGAGGGGGAAATTTCTGTCTTATAAATTGTTCAACAGAACAAATGATGTGACCTGTGTACTTTTTAACATTACAGTCACCATTTACGAGATTACGTTAATATTAGCGAGTGGGGAATCAAATCTCGTTCTTGGGGTCCCACGTGACCTCTTTACGTGATCGTCTATAAGCAGGCTTGGCTTTGGCTGAAGCACCTGTGCAACAGTTTAACAAGAACGCTCCATGACCCCCGCTACTGCCCTCCTCGTCTTTGGTATACGTTTTTTCGGATTAGATGAAAAACCTGGGTATTCAAGTTGTTGTTGTCACTTACAGCGGCTAACACTATTGCTAAAGCTTAAATCACAAGTTAACTTCAAGATATTCCAGATACGGTTTTATCTCAGCTCACTAATGAAATGCGATGTCTCTGATACAAATTTAAATACATGTGACAGATATTTGCTCGAAATCACGAGCAGATGGGCACGTGGCAAAGGACACCAAAGGTGAAGAGAGACACAAATGGAATGAAATATAGAACTGAAAGGTTATCCCCTGCCAACACGGACCATCGCGTCCCACTGTGGATTTAACCTTCTCCGCAGGGTCACCGGGTTACCGCCAACGGCAATGGCTGAAAGATCGCCAAGCATCACATCAGCATAAGAGGCTAGGATATCGTCCACGACATTCTTTGCCCTTCCAGAACACAAAGCACAGTTATAATGTTGCTTTCAGTCATCGCGACAGACATTTCTTAGCTACGTTTCGAACTTTACAGTGAGTCAGCATGTTGGTTACACAGCCAGTATCCAGAGGATATATCTAACTGAAGCGAATTAATTTCATTGTCGATCCTCTCTGATCGCATTTAGCTCACGTTATGACTGTGGCATTGGGTTGGGGGCTGACGCTGTGACTGCTTGGGGCTGATAGTGTGAATATTTATGCTGATAAATGGATGCGGGATGATAATCCTATCAAAAATCAGCTACGTAGTTCTGACGGATATGCTTATAGTTTGAAATCAAGGGTTTAATAACATTTTGCACAAACGTTGCTAAATGTAATTTCCACTCCTAGCCTCTGAAACTTTCATTTCTTTACAGCATCTAAGACAACAGACAAACAACACCCACCGCCTGTTTGTCACCAGGTGTTAGGTAAGACAGTTCGGACATAACCTCAGTACGAAAGATCGTAATTTAATTTGACCAGCATCCTTGTAACACACCTTGAAACTGTCAACGAACACCGTTCAATACCCAACGACCATACAGAGGGATGGGCACTGGGCGAATCTGTCTAACGTCCTTAACAGCTCTCCGTGCATACGGATTTCCCAGCGGCATGTGACACGTGGACTCCACTCACCTGGCACAGCTGCGAAATTGTGAAATTGATTTTTGCAGTGTACAATACAATTCAGAGCTATTGTGTTCACTTTTTAACCGAAGACAGTAGCTGAGGTGTCAAACTTTACAGAAGAAGATATACAGATATCTGTTGTATAACATTATGCAAATCACGCAATGTCGATTTACGCAGCGAGAAAACAAAAATCTCGCACGTCGTGCTTCATTTTAACTGCTGTGTAAAAAGCACATTTACAGCCAGTGTTATCACAAGGAACAAAATTGTCGTACCCCAGAATACTAATCCATGAACTTCTACCTTCGCGTGGTGGGAGGGCTTGAGTGTCTCAATAACCCTGAGAGCTCTGCTGGCTGGAGCTTTATGCTCCTGGTAGGGCCACCCATGCCAGGGCCACCCATGCCAGACAGGTCGAAGGATAGAGAGCAAACGAAGCGCAGTCCCTGGTCCTCCAGGCTGGGGGTTGGGCTGTGGGCCAACGACCCATTCCCGTAAAAAAAAAGAGAACTTGTTACAGAAACCACAACGACACAACCAGAAAGCAATTTGGCTGGCGATGATTTCTCTCCAGCAGAGCTTATGACGCGAGCTGGTGAAAGCCTTAGGGAAGCCAGTGCGCCGATAAATCTTCTGTCAGCCAAGACCAAAACAAAGATCGGAACATGGAACGTCCGCACCCTCTATGAAAGGTAAAACAGCACAAGTAACCAAGGAGATGGACCGCTACAACATCACCATACTAGGATTATGTGAAACAAGATGGACAGGAAACGGACAACAACGACTGGCGAGCGAAGAAACCATCATCTACTCTGGCCCACAAGAGCAGCACATGTATGGAGATGGACTGCTTATGACAGCAGAGGCAGCCAAGGCACTGATGGAGTGGGAGCTAATCTCAGAGAGAATCCTGTTAGCTAGGTTCAAGTCCAAAGGAAGAAACGTTACCATCATTCAGTGTTATGCACCTACTAACACTGCAAAAGAAGAAGAGAAAGAAGAGTTTTACAGTGCATTGCAGGCAGCTATTGATAAGATACATAGAAGGGACTTAAAGATCCTCATGGGAGACCTAAATGCCAAAGTTGGGAAGGACAACACCGAAAAAGAACTTATCTTGGGAAAACATGGAGTGGGAGAGAAAAATGAAAATGGAGAACTCTTCACGGACTTCTGTGCTTCAACAAGCTTGTCATTGGAGGCACCGTCTACCCGCACAAGAGCATCCACAAGAAGACCTGGACCTCCCCTGATGGAAAGACAGAGAACCAGATCGACCACATCACCATTGGTCGAAAGTGGAGGAGGAGTCTACTAGACGTCAGGGTGAAGCGAGGGGCGGATCCTGCATCAGACCACCACCTAGTGCAGGCGACACTGAGGCTGAAGCTGAAGGCACACAGGGACCAGGCACAGAGGCCAGCATTCAAATACCATGTGCAGAGCCTGAAAGATGCCAAGAAAGCTACAGAATACCAGTGCAGTTTGAAAAACCGCTTTGAGGCACTATCAGAGCTGGAGGAAGAGACGGTGGAAGACCACTGGCTGGAGCTGAAGAAAGTCTGGAGGGACACCTGCCAAGAAACCCTGGGGGAAAAAAGAACAGAAAGCACAAGGAATGGTTGACACCGGCACATGGGATCTTGTGACTGAAAGAAAAGAACTCAAACAGAAGATGAATAATTGTCAAAATCATCAGGAGAAGATGGATCTCGAAGCACAGTACTGGGAGACAAATCGGATGGTGAAAAAGAGCTGTAGAGCGGACAAGAGGAAATTCATCCACGACCTTACAGAGGAGGCAGAAACAGCAGCTGGGAAACGGGGCATGAAGCGATTGTATGAGATCACCAGAACTCTCGCAGGCAAGAACACACAGCCAACATGTGCAACAAAAGACAAGGAAGGCCGCACCATCACCAACGAAGGCCAAGAACGAACGAGATGGGTCGAGCATTTTGCAGAAGTCCTCAACAGGCCATCCTCAGAGCCACTCATCCTACCAGCAGACAGCCTTTTGGACATCAACACCAACCCACCCAGCAGAGCTGAGATCACCACAGCAGTAAAAGAAATCAAGGCTGGGAAAGCAGCAGGTCCAGATGGTATCCCACCTGAAGCCCTAAAAGCGGACGTCATAACAACCACGAACATGCTATACCCTCTGCTTCAGAAAGTCTGGGAGCAAGAAAGCATGCCAAAAGAGTGGAGGAAAGGGAATCTGGTGAAACTTCCCAAGAAAGGCGACCCCTCCAACTGCAACAACTGGCGAGGCATCATGCTCCTATCTGTACCTAGCAAGGTACTCACACGAATCATGCTGCTGAGACTGAGGGAGGCTCTAGACAAACGACTGCGAGATGAGCAAGCAGGCTTCAGGCAGGACAAATCTTGCACGGACCACATTGCAACATTGCGCATCATTATAGAACAGTCACTGGAATGGCAGTCTCCACTTTACACAATCTTTGTAGACTTTGAGAAGGCCTTTGACAGTGTAGATAGAGAGGTTGTCTGGAAACTAATGGCACATTATGGGATACCACCAAAGTTCATCTCCATTATCAAACAACTTTACAACAACTCCACATGCCAGGTTGTGCATAAAGGAAATATGACAGAGCCTTTTGAAGTGCGGACGGGGGTGGGACAGGGCTGCATGTTGTCACAACCATCTTCCTGCTGGTAGTAGACTGGATTATGAAGAGCTCTACACAAAATGCCAACACAGGAATCCGCTGGTCCTTCACTAAAATCCTGGAGGACCTAGACTTTGCAGATGACGTCAGCCTCCTGTCGCACAGACAACAAGATGCACAGCAGAAACTCACACGTCTGTCAGAGGAAGCAGCAAAAACTGGCCTCAAGATCAACACCAATAAAACAGAAACCATGAGGATTAACAATCAGCAGCAAGACCGAATCCAGCTGCAAGGAGTTGACATCAAGGACGTGGACAAGTTTGTCTTCCTGGGCAGCGTAGTAAGCAAGGATGGAGGAGCAAATGAGGACATCAGGAGCCGCATCAACAAAGCCACGCATGCCTTCAACACCTTACGTCCCATCTGGAACTCCACAGCCCTTTCACAACAAACCAAAATCAGTATTTTTAACACCAACGTGAAAGCAGTCTTGCTTTATGGTTCGGAAACCTGGAGATTGGCCATGACAACCACAAGTAAGCTCCAAACCTTCATCAACCGCTGCCTCCGAAACATCCTGCACATCAGATGGCCAGAGAAAACTTCCAACATCAGCCTATGGAAGAGATCCAAACAGATCCCCATCGACCGAGAAATCAGAAGAAGAAAGTGGGGCTGGATAGGCCACACCCTCAGAAAGAGCTCTGACAACAAGCCCTTGAATGGAACCCACAAGGGAAAAGAAAAGTTGGCCGGCCAAGACAGACATGGAGGAGGTGCACGGAGGATGGAATGAAGGCAGCCGGATGGACATGGGCTCAGCTGAAGAAGACCGCCGCGAACCGAGTCCGCTGGAGGAGTGTCGTTGGGGCCCTATGTTCCCCGGTGGAGCAAACGGATTAAAGAAGAAGAAGAATATTAATCACATCCTGAAAACAGTTCCGGCTTAGATTGATATTAACATTTGAAAGAACCAAACTCAAAACGTATTCATAACAAAGAACCTAGCTGCATGATTATAGCGCTGATAAAAAATATTTTCGCCTTTCCTCATTGCTGGTCGAGCCCTTTTTCCCACTCCCTCCCGACGACCGGATGTGCTACTGAGGTTCGGCAGAGTAGGTCGTCATTTATTTTTAAAGCAGGAATGTCTCTACTGTACAAAACGCCTGCATAACCAGATCAGGGAGCCACGTCATTGATCATAACTTCCTCATAGGCAGTACTTCTGTGGGGCTTTCAGCACCTTTGTACCCTCTCAGTTCCTGCTCCCGAAATAGGATTTCTAGAATCGCGAACTGCTGGGTCGTAAAGTTTTTTTTTTTACCTGAGCCCACTTCATTGATACTGAATTTATTAGAAGCTCTCACACGCAGCAACACGTGCAAGCTGCTGTAGCATTATGCGCTTTGCAGGTCGTTAGACACCACAGCTGAATGAAGTCTTTAGGACAAGCACGGTGCCATGAAGTCTTTCAAACAAGCACTATGGCATAAAGTTTTGAGAAGAACACTATCCAAGTGCAAACAGAAAATGCAAGTATATCTTGGTCTCATCAAGTGTAAATGCAAAATTTCTACAAGATACGGTCTGGGTTGGGTCTGCGGTGTGTGTGTGTGTGTAAAAGCATTTTCGCGACCCGTGGGTAGACTGAGATCTCGTCCTGCCGACATCTACTGCAGTGTCCTTAGATCTCCATTCCTACTCCGCCGTGTCATCTCTAGCGCCGTTGTCTGTTAGCTTTTTACTGATAAGTGCAAGTCCCTGCCTAGTGTGGCAATACGCTAAAGATAAAGCAATTCAAAGAATCCGTTCCATAGTTATGCCCATTAACCCCGTGACAGAAATATAGTTATGCCCATTAACCCCGTGACAGAAATATAGTTATGCCCATTAACCCCGTGACAGAAATATAGTTATGCCCATTAACCTCGTGACAGAAATATAGTTATGCCCATTAACCACGTGACAGAAATATAGTTATGCCCATTAACCAGGTGACAGAAATATAGTTATGTGCATTAACCTCGTGACAGAAATATAGTTACGCCCATTAACCACGTGACAGAAATATAGTTATGCCCATTAACCACGTGACAGAAATATAGCTATGCCCATTAACTACGTGACAGAAATATAGTTATGCTCATTAGCCACCACACAGCCATTGTAGCTGTTAAACTTTGTCTCGGACCGCGTAGCACATTATGTTCAACGCCTCGATGGGCTTCAGCGAACAGTAGTGTGCCTTCCCTTCCTCCCAGAATTCTTTATGCTCATTGCCCCCAGAATGTCCGTTTACGCTAAGAACAACGCCATTTACGAGAGATCTACGCGTAACCTCTTACCCTAAACCCATTAACGGCTGTGGCAGACAGCGGCACGCACATCCTCGTGTCTTGCGTTGTCTCGGACAGTTGTGGCCTAACTTTTCGCACACTGTTCACCGCCTGTCAAAAAAATTGCTGACGCGAAATTTACAGGGCTCGATTAAATCAGAAGACAACACCTGTAAGAAGCTAGACCACCCGTCTGCAGCAGAATATAACTAATTTACTTACTTAACTTCAATAAAATTTTCTTGACAGACACAGCCTCAAGCTAAAATGTAGGCGGGGAGAAGCTTATTGGAGTGAAATTCTACATCGAATTGAGACAAAGTCCTTAATGCGTACGGTTGGATCAGTTCTGTTCAACTGCCTTTTCCGACTTGATCTAGCGGTGTAAATCACGCATCACCCGACAGCGCCTGTAGGATGTTCCTGGCGACTTTATAGAGGAGATTTTAGAAGATGATGTAGTCAGTGGGCTGGGGTGCAAGGGTAGACATGTCTCCTTTCAATCTGTAAAGCTGCCCGGTCAATAAACGGGGCCAACCGGCCTTGTGGTCGCTTTTATGAACGGAAAAGCGGCAACTCATCGCTGCGACTGAAAATTCAGTTTTACGGTGGCGCTAAAGTCTGTCTGTTCTGGCGGGCTTAAGACAGAAGGTCAGTATAACATCTACAGCACGGGAATCGTAACACTCCTTTTTTTGAAGTTTTTGTAACCATTTTACAACCCAACTAGCACTCGATTTAAGATTATTCATTCTTACCGGAGTGTAGGCCTCCACAAACTGCTCTGTTCAAACCGACTGAAGTGTGACGCTGGCAAGTTCTACCGCCTGTTTAGAGGTAAGTTTGTCACACTAGCTCTACGTACCACCCCCCTCTCCTCTCCCCTTCCCCTACCTCTTACGCAGACTGTTCGCATGGGCCCCTCTCCCTGTCCTCATGATCGAGGTGTCGTCGCCTGCCTGGAGAGGTGGGACTATACAAAGAACGGTCGAAAGCTACGATTGTACAGTCTCTTTTGAAACGACTTTCATGTGAATAGAGCTCTACAACCGATTACACAATTCTGAACCAAAACAGTGCCTCTTCTTTTTCATTCCCCCCACCCACCCATCCCCACCACCACCATCACCACACGCACACACTTCACGTCTCCCGTCTCTCCCACCCTCTCTGCTACATCTTTGAAACAAAGTAGTTTTTGTAACATTTTATTTTACTTGATGTCGACTGATGCATAAAATAGGTAATCATCTTTTTACATCGATCTATAGACACACGGCAAATCCTACCTCGGATATGTATGTATGTATGTATGTATGTATGTATGTATGTATGTATGTATGTATGTATGTATGTATGTATGTATGTATGTATGTATGTATGTATGTATGTATGTATGTATGTATGCATGCATGCATGCATGCATGCATGTGTAGAGAGAGAGAGATCATATTTTCTGAAGAGAAAAGTGGAAGTGTCCACCACCTGTACATACTGGTATCAGGCGTCCGTTCATTGTCACAGAGCGAAGACCTGCCATCACATGTAGTGTACGCCTACCCTAGTGGGTAGTGACAATTTCCAGCCCGTATAATACCACAAATGAAGGAATGCAGTTTTATCGCCCTATAACTTACTCCAGCTACAAATGCAAATGCTTAACTTACGAATGTAACAAATATTATGTTACAGTGAACGCACCTTATAATTCCTGTCTACAGCCAGTTTCTGCCGAACGGTCACATCAAGCCGTTGAAAGACAAGCACTACTGTGGTATATTAAACAAAATTCCTGTCTTTGAAGGGGAGAGACAGCGGCGTTTTTGAAGATATACTTTCCTATCTTCAGATATAGGTCTCCTTGGACTCTATTCGTGTCTTTGTAGATGCACGGCACACGCGAACAGTTTTTACGTTGTCTCAACAGTTGTCAGGTACACATACACTGTACGCATGCACGTGAATCTGAACTAAAACGTAGCGGACAGCATCTCTTTGATGCTAGAGAACTTTTAAAGTCAGATGAACACCCTGCGGTAATTTCTCACGATTGGGAGGGGTAGGCCTACACGGGAAGGGTTCTTAATGGTTCTGATGCTCTGGACTGGTGATGATAGAGTTGCTACATCTCTGTCCCCTGGTTAAAATCATCCTGGGGGGGGGAGACCCAAGCGACCCTTTCTACCCCCCACCCCCAACCCCTCACGACCGTCAGTCCCAGGCCAAGCTGCGTAAGCAGTAATTGTGACAGCATTGTGTTCTAAGGTGCTCCAAGGGACTTTGGAGATCTTGTATTCGTTCCTGAGTGAAGAGTTTGACCGTAGATATTAATGTTTTTCTAGCCACTCATGTATCGCGGTTGCACAGACTACTGGCTGTGAAGATGTGCAAGGCGCCCATTCACGTTACTGTCAACAAATTCGTGCCCCGGTAAGGGAAAAGGGCGACTATACCCGCCGATCCAAGCACATAACGCGCGTGTGCAATACTATATACACAGAAACGCACGCACGGTAATGCATACAAACCCCTTTTAACATTCACGCCAAGGTCAAACCATCTCCTCCACACGTATGGGACCCACACTATCGCGTACACGCAAACACACACAGACGGATGAACGCATGCACGAACGCACACAAACACCAAGCACACACGTACACACACATATACACACCCACACACACACCTAGACACATACGCGCGCGCGCCCCCACACAAACACATACACCACACACACATTTATATCCACATACACTTGCGTACGCAATTAAACATGTATGTACACACTCTGCCAACATCTCTTTCTTTGTCCCTCCTCTCCATCACCCACTTCACCCCCCCCCCTCCTGCTACAAGTTTCACGGCCTGCAGTGTTCAGAGCACGTTTTCATACCTATCCAGTTCCACAAACCTTATCAAACCAAAGTCATGTCAATAAAGGGGCGGACTGATGGGTCACGTACCAGGTCGCGTTTCTCCTTCTCCCTGTGCAGACTTTCCTACAGCCAGCTGTAAGCACCCATTAGTGTTATTTCTACCTAGCGGTCCTACCCGGCTGTAAGCACCCATTAGTGTTATTCCTACCTAGCAGTCCTACCCAGCTGTAAGCACCCATTAGTGTTATTTCTACCTAGCAGTCCTACCCAGCTGTAAGCACACATTAGTGTTATTCCTACCTAGCGGTCCTACCCAGCTGTAAGCACCCATTAGTGTTATTTCTACCTAGCGGTCCTACCCAGCTGTAAGCACCCATTAGTGTTATTCCTACCTAGCAGTCCTACCCAGCTGTAAGCACCCATTAGTAATATTCCTACCTAGCAGTCCTACCCAGCTGTACGCACCCATCACTGTTATTTCTACATAGCAGTCCTACCCAGCTGTAAGCGCCCATCACTGTTATTTCTACATAGCAGTCCTACCCAGCTGTATACACCCATCACTGTTGTTTCTACATAGCAGTCCTATCCAGCTGTACGCACCCATTAGTAATATTCCTACCTAGCAGTCCTACCAAGCTGTAAGCACCCATTAAAAATATTCCTACCTAGCAGTCCTACCCAGCTGTACGCACCCATCACTGTTATTACTACATAGCAGTCCTACCCAGCTGTATACACCCATCACTGTTGTTTCTACCTAGCAGTCCTATCCAGCTGTACGCACCCATCACTGCTGTTTCTACCTAGCAGTCCTACCCAGCTGTAAGCATCCATCACTGTTATTCCTACCTAGCAGTCCTACCCAGTGGTAAGCACCCATAAGTGTTATTCCTACCTAGCAGTCCTACCCAGCTGTAAGCACCCATCAGTGTTATTCCTACCTAGCAGTCCTACCCAGCTGTACGCACCCATCACTGTTATTTCTACATAGCAGTCCTACCCAGCTGTATACACCCATCACTGTTGTTTCTACATAGCAGTCCTACCCAGCTATAAGCACCCACCACTGTTATTCCTACCTAGCAGTCCTACCCAGCTGTAAGCACCCATTAGTGTTATTCCTACCTAGCAGTCCTACCCAGTGGTAAGCACCCATCAGTGTTATTCCTACCTAGCAGTCCTACCCAGCTGTAAGCACCCATTAGTGTTATTCCTAACTAGCAGTCCTACCCAGCTGTAAGCACCCATTAGTGTTATTCCTACCCAGCAGTCCTAGGACGTAAAGACGTCTTTATAGATGCTGCACAAAATTGCAGTCAACTTTGCGCGCGTCGGAACACCTGTTGCATCTAAGCTGAGCGTCACGTAAAATAACGAAATGACAAGAAGAGCAGCAGACGTTTCCAGGTGTTGCACTCCGTGGGTGACAAGTTGGTCGTGTCACCATCTTGATCCCTCATTCTTTATTTCCAACTCTGTTCCACTTACGTATCCAACCCAGCGTACCCCAACGAACATACATTCGTCCTAAATCAGTCCATGCCTGTGTCGGCTCATAGAGAAGAATAGCTCTGGCCGCAATATCAGATTGTAGGTAAGGTTAAGGCACGAGCTTTACTGCAAGTAGGTAACGCTAAGTTACAGGTCGAAGCAAGGTTACCTGATTTTTAGTTACAGAGCAAACAGCGAAAAATGTTAGCATTCAATGTTATAAAATTAAATTTATCAGATCTCTTTTCTCCCCAGTCTCTGTCATCTCCCCATGCAAGGGTCCAGAGATGTGTTGAGTTCGCGTGCTTGTTTGTGTGATCGCTGATGGCTGGTTGTTTTCTGCTTAACGTCTAGTCCCAAATGAGGTGCATGTCAGGACGGTGTTGAGACAAGTTTACGTGTTCCAATACTGGGACTGCTGTCACAACACAGGCTTCAGTCCCACCCAATCACATTATACTGACACCGGGCCAACTAGTCCTAGTACTGTTCTATAAAGTGCCAGGTGTCTGGCAGGGCACCTACCAGATTGCCAATTTTGACTCGGCAGGGGTGCGAACCACCGACCTCCCTCCTCAGAAGAGGACACCTTAACCATCAGACCACCGAGGCGGTCAGTGTGGTTGCTGTGCGTCGCACATATACTGACACCCGCAAAGACACGGTAGTACGCTATCCGAGGCATATTCACGCTAACGCATTGTTCTAATCTACTGAAGCATTGGCTAACTCCGAGAAGTTTGGGCAAGTGAAAAATGAGACCTCACGAAGTGCCTCAATGGGGTTCAGAACTGGTGATAGCTATACCGACGCAGTTTCGTGTACTGTGTGACGTCATTACTTCAGCGGTAGCGACTTGTTTACCATAGAAAATTGGTACCTACACTCTAACCCTAACCCTACTCAACGCACCCTACGCTTCTCCTACCCCCACCCCTATCTACCCCCACGCCGACCAAAATATTAAAAATGTAAATAAATAGGGGAAAATGGAAATCGGGGAATCGAACCATCGTGTTTTCGGCTGTTAAGCCCAACACTGTTTCCACACGGCTATGGTTATTGTAACTATAAGAAGCTGTTCACGCATCTTCTGCTGTTTTAAAGCTGCTTTTTTCAGTGACGTCACAGCACAGTACACGAAACTTTGTCGATTTCGCCATCACCGTTCAGAACTCCGCAGGTCGGGTTATGTCCGCAGCTCACTTCCTGTTGTGCCTGCAGCGCGCCTTGATTGGCTGGAGCTTGGGAGCTCTTTCTTGCGAAGGTGTGGAACTCGGAGCAATACAACCATTAAGATCTCATGTAACTGGAGAGCGCCTGCTCGTCTGCTAACTGGAGAAAACGTCCGCCATCTTGAAATTGCTTCTCGGCCGTAGCTCCTACGAATAAATCACTAAATCATTGCTATCGTTATTTTGACCATGGCTCATAGAACTCCATGTCATTATCTGGATGCATATTTGCTGTCTTAAAAATCTACTTTTACCAGTAAAGAAGGCATCGATGTGGGAACTGTTTATAGCATGCAATGATCATGCAATAATCACCTTTTTACGGCATCCAAAGTCAATAAAATTATTACAATAGTAACCCTAAAAATACTTGCTTATGAAACGTTATTCCATTTTCTTTGCGGAGGTTGGCACAGCACAGCAATAAACCGTCTTGATTTCTAACACAATCCAATTCCAACATGGCTGACGTTGTCTTCCCACAATTCAAGTTCTGCGCCTTCGGTAGGTTAGAAACCTGCTTTGGGTTGTCGGATCTTTCAGACTTACGAGACACACGAACACAGGTGGAAGCAGGAAGAAAGCTGCCAAGTACACCACGACACGCTGATCAGCTGCATGGAGTCTGTAGCAACAAGACCAGGCCTACCCTCAAGCGCGCTTATTGATGTTTAGAAATCGCAGGACTCGGGAGTTTAATTACTGCGTGTCATAAATTATACACTCCATCGAAAGTCAAAACATATTGATTGGGAGTTTCTTCCTTTTAAGTCCGTGCGTGCGTATTTGTTGTATCTGATCCTACAAGTATCTGCCAAAGGCGCATTTGTCAAAGAATTTCAGAAACCAGCGGTTCGTGCCACGAAAGACTCCACCTACATAATCTGCTTCCCCTGATTTTCGCTGTTTATTGAGGCCTATTAACCTCCTTCAGGACGCCATATCTGTGTCACCATGTTGTAGTAGACAGCTGTAGCGAAGACAAAATTTGCGCGCGCAAGGAGCGTTTGCCAGCTTGAAGAACCCAGTATGTACAGTACTTATGATTACGTATTTGTTCTACAGACGAACGAGAGAAAATGTTTCTCAAGAAAGTCATCTTCGTTCGCCCTCCGCTCGCTTCACTGTCTGAAATCGGTGATGTTTAGGCAAGGAGAAATCTGTTTGTTTGTGTAGATGCCCAATCTGACGGTGGTGGTGGTAAACATGCTATTATCACCATGTGGTAGAAGAAAACTTGGTAAGGAATCTCTACAAGGTTTGAATCAGGCAGATAGCTATTATTATTCTCGTGGTAGTACGGGAAAACCTTACGATGTTACCTGAGAGCTTCCTGTTAACAAGCACGTAGCTTTCAAGCTGTTAAAAAAAGTCTAAACTTTTTGAACCAAATATATTGCCACTTGAAAGTTTTAAATTCACTGAGTTATAAGTAGACCCCGACCATGCAGATTAGCACGAAGGAAACGCCTTTCGTTTGTTGTTGTAGGTGTGGCATGAAACGGTACGTGGACAGCAAGCAGCAAACGTTTCAATTTTTTAATGCTGGGCTAGAAAAACTCCAAGCAAAGTCGGAAAAGAACAGTCGCAGGGCTTAGCTACAGCTGAGAAAAAAATGTTGTCAGTCTCAATTTTCTCAGTGAGTACCCTTCCCTGTTCTCATGGGATGGGTCGTCACACAATCATTTCGTCAGGAAACATTTGCGTCCATGCCTGAGAATGCGGCCTTTGGCTCTGCTGTACCGGGGAACAGTTTACAAGAAATGCCCAAAGAAGGACGGGATGATGTGGCGGTTAACATGTAAGAATAATTTTAGTCGAAACACACAGGCGACATTTAAAGGGACAAGAACAGTAACCTTGAAGATAATGAAGACTTCAGTTTTCTAGCCTTTCACATCTAGTTTCTCACAAACCTTTTCAAGGTTGTGAACGACACATGCTGACGTAGAATGCACGAATAGATGAAATGCCGAAGTTATCCCACCTGTTATATGAAAGAAACAAGTTCGAACAAGAACTTGGCAGAGTTTATCGACTTTGCGGTAAAATGGTATTGAAATTTTATTGAAATTCTCCGCCTTTTTAAAGCCCCGGTGGGGGGCCGAGACTGGGATTACAGGAACTTCAACGCGTATTATCAATGCGCGACGTCGACGGTTCGTGTATTCTGAACGCCAAAGACGGCCTGTAGCTTGGGCACCCTTTTTTCAAAGACAGAATGGAATTAATGATAAAGCTTTCACCTATTTATTCAACGCACCGCACATACGCCGATGACACGGTCCTACCGGGCGACTGTTATGGAATCTTGCCGGCGTCAAATAAGATTCCGACATTTTTGATGAATAGCGTACATCGTGCCAGTTGTCGCTGGGCTGAGAAACTGTCCTTTCGTTGTGCAAATCCTTCATGTCTGACGTGCAGCTGAAAGTTAGGCGCCTATGTGCTAGCGTTTGGGTGCGAGCCTTGTGTTGGGGTTAACGCCTGAAGAGAAGAAGTAAAGTGATGATGATTGGGCATCTACACAAACAAGCAGATTTCTCCTGTCTGCGTAAACCTCACCGATTTCAGACAGTGAAGCGAGCGAAGGGGAAACGAAACTTACATTTTCTCTTGTTCGCCTGTAGAACAAATACGTTTTCCTAAGTAGTCAGTGAAATAAAGTGACGGGGGGTGGGGGGGGAAAGATATTCGGAAGGCCGGACCGGACCAAGTGCACGTCAGCACGTGTAGCGAACCTTCCCAAGTTCTTTCAGTCTTATCAGGGCGGTGCTGCATGATGTGAAGGAACTGCCGTAACTTGATTAACAGCGTCGGTGTTTGTGGCTTGGGGTGTGGTAGGGTGGGGAGGGGGGAATGTGGAGTGTCTATAAGGTAACACAGGTGCTGGTGTCGCTTTCAAATTTGTGTACTAGGACCGCTGACAAAGAATAGTCGTTCATGCCAAGAGCAGTCACACACGGTTTCAAAATGTCCAATTCTGCGCAAAATACACGGGGTATCTCATCTACGTATGCTAATATTAAGTAGGGGATCAAGGGATAAGATTCTGCTACACGATGAATACTCCTACAACCTTTAAAACACTTGTAAGGAACAGCGACAGAGGGTATTACACTTTAAATGGGGAGAGCTGTTGGTAAGAATCCATAGGAAATCCAGTGCCCAGGAAATAGGGAATATCTAAGTAACTGTTAACGAACAGGTAAGCATGAATACCTTTTTCTCTCTCTTTCACCAGGTGACGAAGTCACAGGGACAGTTACATTCCATTGCCTGGCTACACACCGTGGTCGGAAGTCCTTTCGAATTGTCGAAGGCCGTTAGCTTTAAAACAATGAAAACTCATGTTTTTAAACGTGCAGGCGTGGTCAGCGGACGAAAATGATTCAGCTGTTCCCGTCCAAAACGCGAAACACGGATTGCCGCCGGCAGTCAGAAGTCACAATGGGTATGCCACACGGTCGCCAGTCATGCGTATCTACACCGACTGGGTCGCTTGCAAAGAAAATGTGAGATCGACTGCAAGGACAGACTGGGGGTGATCACGGACACACCGCGCAGCCTTGGTCAACAAGTCCTGGAGGTGGGGGAGGGAGGGAGCCAGAAACACGCGTGGAGTTGTGGGCCAGAGGTGCACCGGTGAGACAATCTGGGCCCGGCCTGCGCCCGGCCTGGCCCCGCCACACCCAGACAGCAGCGAGCAGACGACACAGGCACAGGTAGACAGCACGGCCAGGCGAGGAACAGCCGACAGGCGCGAGCGACAACACAGACTATGACAAACAGACCCACCTCGCACGCAGCCACTCACTTGTTCGAGGTTGGGAGGGGGGGGTCAGAGTTCAAATAGCATAGTCCCAGTCACTACACAGACTTTAGTAACTATACGTGTGTGTGTGTGTGCTGTGTACGTGCGTGCGTGCGTGCGTGCGTGCCTGCGTGGGTACAAACGAACGTGTGTGTGTGTGTGAGAGAGAGAGAGAGAGAGGAGAGAGAGATTCAGATTTTATATTCTTTGACTGTCTGCGGGCCATTTAGAAAAAGCTCAAATAATAAATATACAAACATGGAACATCACGACAACAGTTAAGTGCAGTAGAAAACACACACGCCATTGTATAAAGGTATATAAGCCCTCTTGCATATACACAGAGAGGGCGTGCGGGAACAGGAGAGAAAGAATTGGAAATCAGAAACAGGTTAAGTTGGGAACAAGGGGATCGCGAGAGATGTATACACATGTGCGTGCACGTGGTTGCTTTTCTTAAACCCACCAAGAGTGTCAGTGAGTCGTGGGCTTGTTTCCAATTCCACCTCCCCAACAGTGAACACAAAATGCATTTTCATTTTTCAGTTTCTCATGTGCAGTGGTAGCATATTTATTTTCGGTCTTATTAAATATATTTCGTGAGACAGTCCATCGCCAAGAATTTCCATTATGTTCCCGGAGCGAATCCAGAGAACCTCAAGCATGAAGATGTAAATTTCTCGTGAAATATTATTCGTCATTTCTGCACTGATGGAAAATTTGAGTAACGACAAAAGCAGAGATAAAGAGTGAAGGAAGACTGTAGCCCACTAAACTGACAGAGTGCTGTGGTGATTGTATTACAGAATGAGTGTAGTACAGAGTGAGGGTCGTAGAGGGTGAGTGTAGTACAAGGTGAGTGTAGTACAGAGTGAGGGTCGTAGAGGGTGAGTGTAGTACAAGGTGAGTGTAGTACAAGGTGAGTGTAGTACAGAGTGAGGGTCGTAGAGGGTGAGTGTAGTATAGGGTGAGTGTAGTAAAGGGTGAGTGTAGTACCAAGTGGGTGTAGGCCAGAGTGCAAATTCGTTTAAGAGAAGGTGCGTTGCCAAAAAGACCCAGAAGAATTTTTAAAAAAAAACAGTGTGTGCTTTATTGCTTACGAAAATGTAGACTTGAAACATTCGACTAAAACATTCGGGTTCTAATGAGAAAAGTGATAAACATTTAGTCCAACATTTTTGCGTTGATTACTACCCCAGCCATGCACAGCAGTTTAGGTAACACAGCAGCACAACAAAAGCAACACAACAACAAAACCAGCAGAACAACACTAAACTTGCAGACGTCAGCGATTGATTGGGGTCGGAGTCACCTGTCACCTGTCGTGCCAGCTGGAAGGCAGGTCAACTGTCAACAAATGTAGATTTCAATAAAATCTGTGCACCTGAACGATCTGCATTCATCACGCGCGCGATGACTAATACAGCGTTAAGAGTACAAGACGCACGCATCGTGAACAGCATGAAAATACAGTTGTAGTGCAAGGATGCCCAGTTCTCACCCCCACCCACCCTTCTCTCTCTCTCTCTACTCCTCCTCCTCTCTCTCCCCCCATCCTCTTTCCTATCATCTTCTCTAATTTTCTCTTCCCTGCTCCTCTCTCTTTGCTTATTGACTTACATGTACTCCCCGAAGGTGTTCATTTAAGCAAAACACGTAGCAGCTATGAATTGCCTTTTGGGAATTAATAGCTGAATATCTTATCGCTTTACCTGAAAAGTTGCATGAGACACAGTTGCTTCAGCTGGTCTCAGTGACAGGGGTGACCGCTAGGAATAAATGTTTTCCACCATGCTGTCAGGTGCAGCAAGATCTATTGGCTAATTACATAAATCTTCGTGACAGATTAATTAAATGAAGGACAGGAGTTCGTACGTGGGACCGCTTTATTCTGTTAGACACTTGAGATTATCGAAGAGATCTTTGCACGCCTCCAGCTCTCCAAGATCACATCGCATTCAAAACAGAACATTCAACAGGAGGAACCCCAAAAATGTTGATTTCTTGACAGTTTACTGGCCAGAATCTTAGCAAGAGTTAGCACTGTGTCTCGCTAACTACACGGACAGACGACCCAGTGTTTTCGAGGCATCGCTTCTTCTGCGGGACACACCACACAAGCAGGCAAATACAGAACGAAGCATCAAACAGAAGAACGAATAGGCGGAGGAAAAGAAATGGCTAGTGGGTGATTCAAAATGGCCACCACTTCGGTTAGACAGACAGACATGAAAAAAGCAGAAGTCCAGTGTTTCAGCCAACAGCTTCAAGTCCACCGTTCTTCCCCAGCTATGCTGCTGTTTACGTCGCTAGTCCTGTTTACCACCTAAGCTCCCCTCCACAGACCTGCTGACAGCAAGCAGCTTAGTGCACTCTGCCTAACCAGCTTGTCCGCCAGTCGCACAGCACCGCGGAGGGAAAGTCTGTGGGGAGGGGGAGTTCACAGGGAGGTCCCAGCTCTCACCTCGTCAGACCGGCCCTGTTTCACATATTATGCGAGATATAAACAACTGCCAGCATACATTATTCCTCCCCCCACCTTCCCGCTCATCATCGTGCCAACGTTCGCCATTTCTTCTCTCTATTATTCCCACGCTCACCTCGATCTTGCCTCCCGCTCCCGAGTGCTGGGCGTTTAATCCGCTTATTGCAGCTGATGTTTTATTCATTTCTGTGGCCATTTTTTGCAACAGAAATGTGTGTCACTTGTTTAGCAGATGTTTCTATCTGTGCTCACTGCTTCAACTTTGCGTTTGCGCAAAAGGAGAAGCACATTTACCATTCCATTTTCGGCTTTTACGTACAAAAGGTATTGCCAGACTGCGTAAGTGCGCATGCTCGCACTGTTTCTATGTGCGTGGGTTTTAGTTCTTAATGTGTAGGCCTGCACGTCCCCACATTTTATTTGTGTAAATACCCGTGCATGCTTGTTTAAAAGGGTGTGTGCAAGATGTAGGCTACAGGACTCGGCGCACCAGTGTCGTGAATTGAGAGACTTTTCAAGTGAACTGTTCACACCCATGCACTTGTTGCCAACTTCCTTATTCCTAATCTTTACTGGTTCGATATGGGCGTGAGGTAAGACGAGAGCTTGTGATATATCAATGCCCTGCTATCAGTCCGAGCTTAATATAATTTATAAGCTCACAAACATTTTCTTGCCGGAGAGATCTAGTCAGCTGTCTTGCAGATATATGGCCGTTTATAACTACTTCTAGCGAAGTATGCCTGAGACCAGCAGACAGACTGATGCTTGGGGGGTCACTCTGCCCTTGAGAGTTTGCGGTAAATCTGACCCGGCTAGAAAATAGCCCACACCCCAGTATTTTCCGCCCTTTTACCTCCTACTGTTATAAACATGCGAAGATGCAGTACATTCCAGAATTTGAAGAGTTCTGCATAGGGCTGTGGTAAAGCTTCGGATCTGCGTGTGGAAGGTTGCTAGTTCGAATTTCAGAGTGGCGAAGGATAACACCCTGGCATAAAACACAGACTGTACTGCCATTCTCGCCGCACTGGCCCACTTGCTGCAGCTAACGTTGTTACAGCGATAGCTTAGTGATAGAAGCTCTTCCCTCCATAGCACGAAACTGCCGAGAGGTGAAACCACATTGTCTCTAAAAATAACCAAGCACATTGGAACACAGGAACAGCGATATGACCACGGGGCTTCATTTGCAATAATCGTGTCTTTTTTTTAAAAAAATCGCTTTTGAACGCACAACGATTTATGCCGATGTGTAGCGCAGCAGCGCAGACGATTAACAAACGAACACAACAACATCTTTTAAAAAAAGGTAATTCCTATAACCTAAAAAAAAGCAAAGCTAAAGATAAGTAATTACTATTTTTTAAAATCTGATGTTGCGTTTGTATTAAAAGGCAGGGTTCCCTGGACTTTTGTATATCCTTTCCAGAGGTATAAAGTGCACATACAACACGTAAATGAACCTTAAACATTTTATACGATCATGCAGCAGATGTCAGTGCCCGTGCTGCTTTGCTTTGAAAAGCTCAATCGCTTCTAATGATGACATGTCGACCCCGATCTCACGAGGACAATGCCCGCAGCATTTAATAGCGACGATCAAACATGCAGAAGAAAATAGAAAAGTAACCGAGCTTCTTAATTCTTTCTTCTTTAGTTTATTGGCTGACGTACAGAGCTGTCGGAGGCTTTGACTCGCGCAAGAGGTGATTTGTACAAACACTGCGTGTATGAAAATAGTCTCGCTGTACCCCATTACAACGGATCAGATGTTAGGACGGAAGAGAGAGGGGGGGGGGGGTTTGAACGATACACCGACTGCTAAACAGCCTGAAGATCACGGCGTATAGCAATGATCATTGTTTCACAACACAACGATCGAAAGTCGGAGATTTGGGGCTCGCTAGCTTGCAGGTTGGTTTTTAATCGCCCTTTTTGTTTTATAAGGTGTTTTCGTTCGGTCTAGAGCTAAAGCAGAAACTCGGGCGTTGACGGGAAGCTTGTTCGAGGGTCCGAAACCCCATTTTTTGTTACCTGCCTTTCACAAGGAGACCCGATCTAAAATGTACTTGCAAACACAATAAATGTGTACATCATTCTTGCTGATTGCCGTTACACATGACCTATCAGGTACGTACACACCCACTGCAACACACGCAGACAGGAGTCCTCGCGCGAGCACAAAGAGAAAGAGACAGAGAGAGGGGGAGAGAGATAAAATAGAGAGAATGAGAACTGTGACTTTTACTGTACTGAAGTATGTGATTACAAAATATCGGCATTTACGAAGATAGTGCATACCTAATCGCAAATTTATACACAATGCATGTGTTCAGGCGGTGCTTGAAGCATGCACAAATACCATAATTGCAGAAAGTCTGCAAAAGCTATTTTAAAAATTCGCAAGGATTCCTGTTTTGCGACATCTCAAGGAGACTGTAAGCTTCGGAGGACCGGCAATAGAGGACAGGAATGCTGAGGAACGTGTCTGTAGAGACAGAACTACGGAGCGTGAGCGAAGAACGGGGTGACAGCAGAAACAAAACAATTTGCCTGATGGATGGCGGAAAGGTGTCGAGGCAGGTGAGTCGGCAGATACAGGTTAGCAAACACGCGGGACGTCAGTGACAGGTGTGTACAGGGAGGATGAGGTGAGGAAACAGAAAGGCGCACGAAATTATGTTTAAGCGCGTAGGAAGCCGTTTGAAAAACAACTGATATCGATTAGAGTTGCATAACTATTTCTATACCCCACTATTCATGACAACCAGCTTCAGCTGTCTCTGGAAATGGTTCCTCAAAAAGCGTGGTTCTCCTTCCCCTCTCTCGTCCCCCTTCTCTCTCTCTCTCTATCTCTTCCTCCTCTTTCTTCCTCCTCTTTCTCCCTCCTCTGTTCCTCCTTCTGTCTTTACCCTTTCCATCTGCACAACCTCATCCGGGAACATCTCGTTATACAGACTAAAGCCACAAAAAACAATCTTTGCAGATTCTATTTTAAGCCCCAACTGTGGCATTACAGCTTTGTTCTGGCACGAAGACAGGTATTTAACAAGTTCAGCCTGTGTTCCGATCCCGGGTAGTGATAAACAATATCGGTTTTACTCTATCCACTCACTCCCACTAAAATATTTTTGTATCAGAATATATATATATATATACTTCAGCGTCACTGAAGTTGTCACGTTTTGGGGTCTGGTGGGTCAAGGAGATTACACCATAGATTCCAGGTGTGACCCATCCTCGACTCTCCGGCCCTAATTAAGGTCTAGTTAACCCTTGTTCAAGCCGCCATCTGGCCGCTCACGTCATCACCAGCCCAGGTTAGTTTCCTGTTCACACTTCTGATCAGGGGTGCAGGCCCTAGAAGGCTGTCTGTAACCGAGCTCTTTGGGTGAGCTCAAGGGCCTGTGTGTCAGCCTTGTGGAAAACGTCATATCCTCTGTGGCGTGTGTGAACGTCAGCATCGAAGTCTGCTGTTACGTGGAGGTGTTCAAGAGGTCTTCAGGGTATCTACTGGTGAACATATCCAAGGAAGGAGCGCTCCAGTGTACAGACTGTCGTGCGGACTGTAAGAAGCATTCGGGAACGAGTGTTGTGTTCTGTGAGTGTTGTGCATCACGTGGTCATTCATTTCTCGTAAGCAATGGCCAGATTGAGGTACTTGGTTTGTCATTGTGTTTAATGGCGAGGCGGGTGATGTAGGTTGGTATTAGATGTTATAGTAGACCTAGCTCAAACGGAAGGAAATTGCGGGACCCCTAGAGTTCAAACGAGTTGTAACATATATTGTCTTGATTGTAAATACTCGCTTTTTATATCAACAATACATTTTTGTGTTCACTGTATTACAGTCTTTTGTTGTTCTTTTTGGGAGACTGTAGGTGGTGGGGGCTCGGCCATATGATTAAGAAATCATATTAATTAATGTTAGTAATACAGTGATAGTTCCGCCTACGCATATGTCACACTCTTGACAGTGGTCGTGTAAGCGAGAATAGGAGACGACCCGTCCAGAGCAAAAAGAAATCTCGCTAGTTGTGACAGAAGTCGAGGGCTTTTGCAGGTTTCTGTCTGTGTTGCTTGTTTTCCCGTGCTCTTCTCAAGTCTTCTGCAACGATGCTCTAACCTGAATCGGTCTTTACAGGTTGTGCATGATTTTCTGAGAAATATGTTGAAATGTATGTCCGCGTAGTTGTTTTGTGCGTGCATGGGTGCTTGTATGCGTGCGTGTGAAATCTTTGTGAGCTAGCTTATGAGAAAATGTGCTCTTTATTACCAACTCCTAACCAGTGCGTATTCATTTAGACACAGGCGTGCTCTCCCATGTCACCAGGTCGTTACTGAGAACATCTGCGCTGTATACCCATCTGACTGGCAGATTACCTGGGCGGATGCCTGTCAAGACCACACCTGTGTGGGTCGAGGCTGATCAAGCGTGAGGCGCACGCAATCTGCTAATTTTACCTGTCCAGCCTTGACACGGTCAACTGTCATATCATACAATAGCACACATACTCACGCAAGCACCCCTCCCCCTCACACACACACACACACACACACCCACACACACCACATGCGCGCACGAGCACACAGACACACTTACGCACACACACTCCCCATACCTACACCTACACACACACCTACACCCACCCACACACACACACACAGAGTAAAAGTGATACATTTGAAAACGCTAGATTCACGCTTTATTTACGGACAGCATTCGCCACGTACCAGACAAAACGCCAGCTGATCGGTGTTCTTGAAAGTTTTGCAACTAAAAACGTTTTAGAATCATTCTATGCTGTGTCTCCATGTTTTCATTCAGTCTGAACGACGTTACAACAGGTCTGGCTTATCTAAATGATCGTCTCTTGCTGTCCGGACATAACTGTAACAGGTTCTAAACCACGGAGTTCATATTCAAACAGAATGGTAAAGAAATTACTGGGGGGGGGGGGTTTCTCTAAGCTCCTGTACTTGCCATTTCTACAATTTCTACATTTCATGGTCCACATAGGTGGACCCCACCCCACCCCCCCAAACTACCTACATATAGAATAGAGTGGACCATTCTGTCTACATGTGCTCTCTTGTCGACTTCTGTAGTTCGAAGACACCGCGAACTTCCTGTGTCAGGAAGAATCCGGTTCATCACAGCAGTGTGCCTGTACGCACGCCGCCACTTCCTGGGGTTTATGAGCTGAAGACCCCCTGGATGACCTACGTATTGAATATTCAAGATCAGTGTACGATTATAGCTGCATGTGCCACAGTATCACGGTCTAGGGTTTGAGGATTCGCCAAACCGCGCCTCTGTATTGAGATTTCAGGTTCAGTGCGTCATAAAGTAACCCTGCCGCTATCCTTTACCCCCTGGCAAGGGATCTTCAATATCTTTGTGGCTCTTCGCCGTTCAAACTTCATTCAGTTTAGATTTTAAAAATAGCCAAGCACTGTGTCTTCCCCACCCCCACCCCCTCATTTCTTCACGCTTCTACCCCTCCCTGCCATTCGCATCGCTGTACTTAACTACCCCTCCCCAGGCTTACCTGTGCTAGTATTGCCTTACCTTTCCTAACGACATGATCACTTTAAGTGGGTTCAATCCATCACAAGGACCTTCCATCTAAATGTTTGGCTGGCTGTTGTGTCAAGTTTGGTATACGATAAGCACCCATAAAGAAAACCAAACCCAAGCTGTGTTCCCTTCTCACAAGTTATATATGCTTCATTGTCCTTTTACCCTTAATTCAGATGTCGCCATTCGTTTTTCTACCCTGTCATTCCAATCCGACTCTTTCCGGCTTAACGCGGTTCAGCTTAGTCCCATGAAAACAACGGTAAAGAACTATTCAGCCGTTTCCAATAAAGATCTATTCCAGCAAGAGATTTCCATCGCAAATTCATTTTAACAACAATGTAGAGAAAAACGTTAGTGAGTTTCAACTGAAGATTTGACCATGTTATGACAAAACTGGTTTTTTTTTCTTAGACGGTTGACCATCGATTTCTCTGTCGAAGCGGATGAGGAAGCGTTAGAGCTTTGCTTTTTTAAAAAAGGGGGCAGAATACGAAAACTATTTGGTACACTTTAGTTAAGTTCCTTGAAAGTGTGTACATCTTTGGTGCAACAGCGGCACGTAAAACCTCTAATTCACTGGAGCCAATCAAATGGCGACCTCTATTTCGGATGTGTAAAAAGCGGAGCCAATCAAATGGCGAGCTATATTTCGCAGGTCTTTTCGGGGCGAGGGGTGGGAGGAAGAGGGGGATGTTTCGGGAGGAGAGGGATTTAGGGCAAGGGGAAGGAGTGGGGCTAGGCTGGAGGCGAGAGGTGGGTATTACTGTGGGGGTTATGGAATGGGGTGGGTGGGTTTATAGGCAGTATAATCGTCCATGAAACTGGAGGGTTTTTAGCGGTGACCCTAAACAATTAGCATATTTTATGTAAGACTGTATTTTGATTGGTTCCAGTTTTTTTATAGCTTTTTTCAAGCTCACAGTAGGGTACGAAATAGGTAAGCACAGCCTACACGCGCTAAGAATGAAGGTAAACAGAGACTGAAAAGAAATCTGATGCACTCAAACCAGCCACACAGTACGGAGACATGCTTTTAAACTAAATCCTAGACAGGCTTCACAGGCATGCGTCCCTCGCAATACATAACCTTCACCGTTGGTCAGGAAAGTGCTGAGTCAACACGCTGCGATCGGGATATTGATAAGTGTTATGAACCCAAGCTGATGAAATGACTTGCAGAGCTTACGCCTGCATACTTCAAAGTATTACGTAGATATTTCGTGTTATCAGCTCTTTGCGGAGGAAGGAAGCAGAAAAGAGATGTAGCTGCTTCAGGTTTGAAAACAAGTTCAGCTTGTTTGGCCGTACATTCTACAGTCTGGCTGGCTTAGTGCTACAAATTAAAAAAAAACATTTCATCCTGTCTTGTCTGCACATGTTAGGCCGTGGGGGCTACCAGGGTCTGCGTGTGAGTCTCTCTCCACCCTCCCACATCACACATACACACACACACACAAACGCGCGCGCGCACACATACACACCCAGATTTGTATGTTTTTATGACGCACATCGTATTCACTGCGCACCACTCTCCACTTGGAAGAGTTAGTCAGTTTGTCCTCTGCATCTACCAAACTATTTATAGACAGCGATACGAATTCCACACTCACCAGGTGGCGTGTCCATACGACGGGAGACATGGAGGAAGAACATCAGTGAAAATAATCGCTAAAACTGCACGCACAATACTCTTAAGCTTACCCTCAGCCCCTATCCCGAAGCTTAAATATCGCTGCATCATAAATATCAGCAGCGAGTTTCCAGCCCAGGAGAAGGAAAACACGACAAAGTCAGAAGCTGTTAGTTAATCGTGGTCGCAACCCTGTGTACACAGCCTATACGAACAGGATGGTACGATTCATTCCAACACTGACGCGAGCACCACCCCCAGCTGGCAGAGCAACAGGTGCCAACATATTGACGAGAATCAATATTTTTCCGATAAGGCATGCCTAGCGCTACTATCTCCGGACACTGCAGAGATCACATGCGCAGAAGACGACCACCTGGAAACTGTGCAGGGCGAGGGACAGAAAGGATGTCTGCGTGCTTTGATTACGAAAGTGGTTTTTGGCGCCTGCAGAGTACATACCATTTTATCAGCGCCTGTGCCTTTGTACATACGCGCACGTGTCCAGGATGTTTTGTGAGTGCAGAGTGCAGATCATCCATATACATCACTATGCAAAGGTGGGTTTAAGCAAGAAAAAAAATAACGCGCAACTCTCTCATACACGTTGTCGGCATTAATGCGATATATATACGTTTCGTTGCGTAAACGCGCATTTTTGAACAGCGTAGGCAAAATGTTATCGACAACATTCAGTCCCTCAAATTAAAAAAAAAGACATTTATTATTTTACACGGTGACTCAACCATTCTCGGCAGCACACGTGGAGACTAGGTAGCTACATATAATATGGTGGCACTGCCCAATTAAATTGTTAGTAAAATCTCTTGTCCACGTAGTAAAACCACATCTGTTCTGAAGGTAAGTGAAAAGCGATATTGTTCCATTCTACTAGACCTTAGGAATAAAATTCTAACCACATACATTTCGGGAAAAAAAACTCATTTCAGAAGATGGATGCACTTTAGTAGACTATGGCCAGCACTCAAACAAACTCACAGAAGGCCTACATAGTCCAGTATGAAAGGCAATGCCACCTGATAGTCTTAAACCATCGGCCGACATCGGTCTGGATGATGGAAAGTTACCAAAGCCTGTAGAGGTTTATAACAAATTCAGCTAGGGTAGGAAATGAAGGAAATCAGTTGAAGGGATGAAACATCGGCTACCGCAGTCCTCAGTTCAAAGCGGACGAGTGGAGTAAAATCCCGGAGATAGAGTGCCCTCCCTTCCCTGTCTGGACCTACACACACTGGTCACTCCTTGAGAACACGCGTAGTGCTGGAGGATCTCGCGAGAGGAGGGTAAATGAGGGTAAACGGCGACAGTAGAAAGTGTGTGGCCTTAAATTACGGTAAAGTTCCCCCACCCTCCTTTGTAAACGTCACACGCTCACCTACAACGTTTGCAACCTGCTGTGAACAGGAAGACGTAGTGGGCAAGGGGTCGACAAGATCACAGAACTTCCTTGTCACACCTTGCTGACAGGCCGCAAACACTAACCTTGCCTTGTTAAAATTGTGTATCATTCCAGATATTGCGGACTCGCCAGTTAAAAGTCCTTAGTTTTGGACGTCACAATGTTACTTTTGATCTTCGTGCAGGACAATGAAAGGCAGTTGAGTATAGAGAGAATAATTTCCAATTTCTACTGCTCGAAAACGCGCATTCATTAACGCGTAACATTTGTTTTGGAACACATATACTACAATCCACTTGCCTACTTTTTGACACTGAACCAACCCGTCAGAACATCCATAATTAGATTGCTACCTTAAAACTATTCTAAAATATTTTCCCTCTTAAAAAGAAAACTACTTTTATGAACCTGCCGTCGCCATATCAATATCTGAAACAATTATTGTTAAAATTTTCTCAGCATCTCATCGACATTTTGATGTGCCTTTCTATCTTTTTTTGGAAGTATTCGTCATTTAGTGCAAGTCGCACATTGATTCTTCGACAGCTGGGGAAAATGATCACAGATGATAGCATCGCTGGTTGTGCTTACAAGATGCCAGTAGGACGTCCGGCTTGTAAGTCAGAAGTCAGTCATCCAGCCAGAAAATCAAAACGTAAAGAAAACTTATATTGTTTCATTTTTTTCTTTAAAACGACTGTGTGTGGGGGGGGGGATGCCGCTCCTTTTTCTCCACATCCCGCATTTATCGTGCGCTCTTGGTGGATCTTCTATTTTCTTTCTTTCTCATATCTCTCATAAAACTCGCTTTGAGTGATCTCCCCCTACATCATTCAGTGACCTAAGGACTTTTGCAGTCGTTGCAGCTGCAGAAAGACGTACAGCAACAGCTGGCAGTCAAACACAAGATGTGCAAAACAACCAGAACCTGTCACGTGACCTCAAATTCCACAAGTGGCGAAGTCCCGGAGCGACTCTCTGCCCTCGGACCATTCGACACAGTTCATGTTTAATGAGCAAACCTCTCGCCGCTGGGCATTTTTGTTTCGATGCGGTTTGTTTTACTTTGGTCTTCTTGTTGACCTAAACATTTAAAGCAACCGGTCAGGCTGTTGTGTATGGTTCATTCTCGACATTGAGAGATTTTAAAGGTCTGGCGGATTACAAAATGATCGGTTGTTTTTCTGTTTGACGCCATTTTACCAGCGTAGGCGATTTCACGCGGAAATGAAGGAAGGATGGTTGATCAAATGTTGGTGTGTATGTTGGTGGGTAGGGAGAGGAAAGGATCGAAGTGATAGGAACCCAGAGAACCTCTTCAGAGGCTTAAAAGGATGAAGGGTTGGAAATGATGAGACCTTGTGCGAAGTCGATTCGGGTGATGCTTCACTTTATGCTATTTTTAACTGGAAGAAATTTTTTTTACCCTGTATCCAGACGGGGG